>LGRX02012796.1:26656-64765 GCA_001247695.2 Cymbomonas tetramitiformis
GCAGAGCCATTCGCTTCTCGCAGTAGTTTACTCCCGCCGCCGTGTGCGCGGTGAACTTGGTGTCCGCCACCTCTCCAGCGGTCTTTACAGATCCATCTGCCAGTGTGACCTTCATTGGCGTCCCTGAGCGCACTGTCAAGTCACAGGTACGGGCACATTCCGCCGAGATGAAGTTGTCCGAGGCGCCTGAGTCCACCAGCACCTTTACTCGATGTCCACGAAGGTAGGCATAGAACACCAGGAGTAAGGATCCTTCCTCGTCCCGCACCGCTGACAGTGTGTGTGCCAAGAGTGTCCCTGTTCGAGTGTTTGCTTTCCAGCGCACCCCCCCCATCCAGTTGAACACGCTTACATTTAAGAGCATCTTCAATTGGGTGAGAGCTCAAAGCGGTTGCAGCCTCGTCCACCAAGGCGTTGCACTCGTGTTCTTCGCCACTACCATGTTCAGTGGCATTGACGTACGTGGTGGCGTTGGTCGAGACTGACGTGAGTGGTATCACTATCAGTGGGGCTGACGTGAGTGGTGTCACTGTTGGTGTCGCTGACGTGAGTGGTGTCGCTGCCGGTGGCACTGGCACTGACATGCGTTGTGTCGCTGTCGGTGGCGCTAATGTGCGTCGTGTCGCTGTCGGTGGCGCTGACGTGAGTGCCACTGTCGGTAGCGCTGACATGTGTAGAGTCACTGTCTGATCCGCTTTCCAGCGGCTGGAACCCCCCGGTTGCATGCTGGGCCGAACGCGTTGCATGCTGGGCCAGGCGCGTCACCTGCTCAGCGGGGCATGTTGCATGCTTGGCGGAGCCGGTTGCATGCCCAGGCTGTCTGGTTGCATGCTCAGCCGGGCGTGTCGCATGCTCAGCCGGGCGTGTCGCATGCTCAGCCGGGCAGGTTGCATGCTTAGCCAGGCTGGTTGCATGCTCAACGAGGCAGGTTGCATGCTGAGACCCACTGGTTGCATGCTGAGCCGGGCGTGTTGCATGCCGGTCGAGGCGTGTTGCATGCTCAGCAAGGCATGCTGCATGCTCAGGCGAGCTGGTTGCATGCTCAGCGAGGCAGGTTGCATGCTCAGCTGGGCAGGTTGCATGCTGAGACCCACTGGTTGCATGCGTAGGCCGGCCGGTTGCATGCGCAGGCCGGCTGGTTGCATGCTCAGCAAGGCATGCTGCATGCTCAGGCGAGCTAGTAGCATGCTCAGCGAGGCGGGTTGCATGCTCAGCTGGGCGTGTTGCATGCTCAGCTGGGCAGGTTGCATGCTGAGACCCACTGGTTGCATGCACAGGCCGGCTGGTTGCATGCCGGGCGAGGCGTGTTGCATGCTCAGGCGAGCCGGTCGCATGCTCAGCCGGACTGGTTGCATGCTGTGAGGCGCTGGTTGCATGCTGGAATCCACTGGTTGCATGCTGAACCAGGCGTGAACACACTATTCGATGAAAATGATATTCTCATGTGAAAATGATATTGCCTTATTTACCTCATGATAGGATTAAAAAGGCGCATTTTAACAGTCAAGAACATGCAAGTGCAGGTTGTGCATTAGATTTAATGGTTTTTATGGTACAAAATTGAGGTCAAATGCACTTTTTTGAAATCTAGGAGGAGTGAAAACACAAAGAACTTTTGACTCGGAATCTATATACACGTTATACACATATTATTTACATGTTTTCTTTTCGTCTTGCTTTACGCGTCCACTTCAGGTGCTACCGCTACAGCTAATGCATAATTCACTTTTTCTTCGTTATTATAAGGTAAGTCAAATAGCTTATACTTTACTTCTTTGGCTATCTCGCTTTTGTCGTCGCACACATATTCCCTATCAATGATAGAGGTGAAATAGAATTCGGGATTTGCTTCTAATATTCGGTGGTTCTTCAAATCGAGCACACCGTTTTTGAACAATAGATAACCAATTTGTTTACTAAAGTCGAACTCCTTTATCTTTGTGCAAAAGGCGGGCAATGCATCCCTCAAGTCACCATAGCATTTCTTCAAACCCCACTTTAGTTCATTGTCATCCATATGATGAAAATATTCTTGAGACTTTTGGTACACCATTTTCTTAATGTCTTCGTCATCATTCATCCACAATCCTTTCTCCTTGCAATATATGTAAAGACCGCTTTCGGTCATTAACACATTGTCATCATTCATTTCCAAAAACACCTTGGCAAATCGTTTCCCGCCAAACCGATCATCGTGTTTCACGTGCAAAGCTATATGGTCCGGTACATACTTCTTCAAGGCGATATGAAACTCGTTGTCTCCTTCTTTCAATTTCAAATGCTCTTGTTTAATTTTCACATTAAAGTCCAAGACGCGTTTTATCTCATTCATCATTATAATGTCAAAATCATTGTTGGTATTATTTTGTCTTTCAAAGTAAATCGCATCAAATTTGGTGGCTCTTACGATTTGATTGTTAGTTTGCAAGACATTAAACATTACCACGTTCACCTTCTTCTCAATTTCTTGAATGTAAAGGGAAAGTGCACCAAACTTGGGATTGCTCTTCTTCTCTTTCCCTTTTTGTGATTCAATGTGTGCCTTTTGTGCCATATGATAATTTGGGAAGTGATTTTCGGCGTTGACCGCTACATACTTCATCAATGTCATATATGCTTTGATAAATGGCAACGGCGGCTTTAATTCTTGTTTGTATTTTGCTACCCAAGTTTCAAATGTCCCACCAAACGTTATAATAATCATAAGATATTTTGCCTCCTTTTGTGTGACGTTGTATACCTCTTCAATCGTTTTCAATTGTAAGTCCCTATGAGCGATGTAGGCCTTGAGTGGTAGTAATTTTGTCTCACATCTTAAGTATTTTTGACACAATTGATACAAAATTGTCGGAGCACAATTTTCAATATCACATTCGTTTATATTGTTGTTCAACACGTGTCTCAATATCTTTTTATTCAATTGTTGAAATGAGTAGCTTCCCAATTTCTTTGTGTGCTCATACATACGACCATAGCCATATTTCTTTGTTTTAAATGTGTGTTCTTTGGCACCCATTTTCAACATTAGTTTACATCTATCAATGTCATTCTTTGATACCAAATCATTCTCCTTGTCAATATTTGAAATAGTCTTCAAAATAGTATCATCATAGTAAAATTCTTGAATCACTTGTGGTGCTTTAAAATCATAAGTAATGTGTTTATCCATATTGTGCTTTTCTACTTTACTATCATCTTGTTCTTTAAGTGGATTTTTTATTGGTAGTTTGCACATCTTATTATTATAAATATTCATTTTCTTAAACTGTTTTATCTTACTATCACATCGCAAAAAAAGGGAGGTTGGGCGGTGGGAGGTCTTAGTTTTTGAAAACTTTTTTATATGTGTATACAATGACTGATTGTAGATGATATCTATAGAATACTTTCTGAAAAAGCCAACCTCCCACCTCCCACCTCCCTTTTTTCTTTATGAATAATTCAGACCTAACAATGATTTCTTGGCTAGTAAGTACAATTTGTCACGTTCACTCATCACTTCATCATCTTTAGAATCATTTTTAGAATTATTCCCTTTCTTCTTTCTTTTTACAATAACTTCTTCTTGTTCCGATTCACTTGACTCTTCAACATATACAATTTTCTTTTTTGGTTTTGTCTTCTTTGGCTTTGACTTAGTTAACTTTATTTCATTTTTGACATCATTGTCACTATTATCTTTGGACTCTTCGATGTCTTCAGACGTGATAGGCTCTTCTTTTGTGACGGCTTTTGAAATGATTTGTTGCGCTTTCTCGTGCTTTTCTCTTTCTTCTATTTGGCTTGCCAATTTGATGTCGGCCTTTTGTTTACTCTTCTCCCGTCTAATGGCTAACGCTTTCTCACGGGCCTTTGCCAAAATCTCCTTATGCTCATCGGACAATGGTTCACCTTTCTTGGGCATTCTATATAGTAATCAAAAGAAAATAAAACAAATGAAATTTACTTATCATTTCTTATATTGTGATACCACCTAAACTAGATTGTATAGGATGTTGCAAATTCTTAATTTGAGGATGATATAACGGTCTATAGAAAACTATCGATTGCGCGTTTATTGGCGTCTTATTTGTAATAAGATATGATTTATAACCTACGCCATCGGGATATGAACCACGTGAGCTTCTCTCGGCATACCTACTTACCGAGCGACAAGGTTCAATCATTGTGGAGGCTGGTCTCTGAGTATTCATCAACATTGGATTCATAGGACCAACATTTCCTCTAAACTTTGAGAATTGCTCTAACTTGTTTCCTCCGATGATGGGTTCATTAGTGATGTATTGTGGACCTTGAGGACCGGTTTGTATTTTCATTTGATTTCGAAAACCTTTAATGCGTAAAGACATTTTTTTATATTATAATAAATGATATAAATATAATCATCAATGGCATCCTTCCACACGAAAACATTTACCAAATATGATGATTATGCGACACCAAAATCTGCCTTTGAGCACATTCAAGCATTGGTTCCAAAAGGTAAAATAATTTATGAACCTTTTTACGTAGATGGGATAGCATCACAATATCTCAATGAACTTGGTTTTGATGATGTTATACACGACTCACAATTGGATTTCTTTGTTCATAGTAAAGATTTGCAGTTTGATCTCATTCTTTCGAATATCCCATATTCTCAAAAGAAAGAAGTTCTCACTCACTTGAAGAAATTGAACAAGCCGTTTATGTTGCTTTGCCCTATATCTATGCTGAACACAAACTACTTAAGGGAATTGTTCGGCAATGATATTCAAATAATTATACCAAAAAAGCGAATTCAATTCTACAAAATTGTAAATAATGAAAGAACATTTCCGGGTAGATGCAATTTTGAAACGGCGTGGTTTTGTTATGGAATACATTTACCTCGTGACATCAATTTCTTGTCTTAACCCCGTAAGAATAAAAAGGGAGGTTGGGCGGTGGGAGGTGTTACTTTTTGAAAACTTTTCTCTAATGAAGATAAAATATATTATATTATTTCTTTGATTTCTAAAATACTTTTTGAAAAAGCCAACCTCCCACCTCCCACCTCCCTTTTTTGTAAAAATATTTTCCACTTAAAGAGTTGTCTTACATAAGGTAGAAAAAACAACAATGGCTTCTTCTACTACTTTCAAAGATCTTCCTCTTGCTATTCAAGAAAAGATTTTCGATATGAAAGAGTAACTTGAAATGGAGGAGTTTTTACAAAAGATGAAGGAAAAAAGAAAGGAAGAGGTTAAAGCGATGGGCGAATCGCACCAAATTTTTGCCGATTCAAAGCCCAATACTAAAGACATTAAATGTGAATGCTATGGATGTGTTGAAGACATCTCCGATTACTTTTGTCAAGATGATGATGATGATGATAATGATGACGATGATGACTACGATGAAGAATATGATGAAAACGAGTTTGATTATTGTGAAGCTATAGATGGGTTAGGGTGGGGTGAATGTTTAGGTTGTGAAAAACTCCTTTGTACCGATTGTAAACAAATAAATACGTCGATGAGTTGTTATTGTGAAGAATGTTTTGAATGAGCATCATTATTATTATTCCTATCACTACTTGGAACTATTAATTCATTAAAACATTTTCTATATTTCTTATTTGCATATTTGGGATTTAAATCAACAAGCAAAACACAATATTTATCTTTGGTAGCATAATCATAGACCTGCATAAATTCATCATAATCTATTTCACCACTTACACTTTTGTATACATTCTCCATCTCTTTCTCGTCGTATATCTTAAAGAGGCATAAGGCCGTGGCATTGTTTCTCACGGCTCTTGGAAGCCCATATTGTGCACTTGAAAAGTTTTGGACACATATCAATAAACTCAGTCCCAATGCCCCTCCTAAGTCTTTTGAAAACATACCACAATGCCTATGTCTTACACACAGATTTATAAACTTTCTATTACCGAACAATCGAGTGCTTTGAGCATCATCTACAAAACAAATAATTCTAGGTTGATGTTTGCATTTATACGTCGGTGGTTGATAATTGTTTGAAGCAAATTTCAATAAATACTCGGGTGGTATTTCAAGTATACTAATGGAATCACTATGTATCATCTTCATCACTTGCTTGTAGATTTCTAATTCTTTTGAATAATTTTCATACTCTTCAGCTTCCTTGTCCATTATGTTTAATACATTGTCTATAGTCTTGGGCTCGTCAGGGTCAAAGACATCTTCGTCATCTATCTCCAAGTCTTCCATCAGAGCCTTGTTCGATGCGAAGGTCGAGCTTACACATAATATACGGTCGCAATTGTCATCTTGCTTGAGCATCCTTAAGTAATTGCAAGCGCTTGTAGATTTGGATGAGCCACGCCTACCTACCAATAGAATATTGAACGGCATCTTCAATAGGTTCTCACCCGTCTCATATTGAAAGGCTGAGGCTTTAGGTGGCTGAATCTTAAGTCTTGCATCATTTAACTTAATCGTCTTCATATTATTCTATATAATATTTTTACCAAAAAAAAAGGGAGGTGGGAGGTGGGAGGTTGGCTTTTTTGAAAAGTATTTTAGAAATCACAAAAATATATTATATTATTTTATCTTCATTAGAGAAAAGTTTTCAAAAACTAAGACCTCCCACCGCCCAACCTCCCTTTTTTTGCGGAACGGAATATTTGGAAATTTATCATTAGTATTATAAGATGAATTGTATCAAAGATATACCCGAAACTTGCTATACCGACCGCCAAAAAGAATTGATGTGTAATTACTTCAAACACTATAAGAAATTGCACCCACACATTCCAGATTCGATTCTAGTGTACACAATCAAAGGCTATATGCTCAATCCCACGAAATTTGACGAGTGGTATCAACACAAATCGATACCCAATGCACGACCACGTGAGTCACAAGAAGATTATTACAAATATGCGCAAATGAATGAGAAAGAGCTCAAGACTTATGTTAAAAATAATGTACACATATAATAATATATATTACTAATGAATGTCACAAGATTTTCAAAAATGTTATTTTTCAATAGTGAACAGAATAGCCTACTGGATTCACGTTTAGGCCAATACAATATACCGAGCCAGTCGCTTGCATACAAGACGACGGACCAATTGCAACTTACCGTAAATGACTTTTACATCGAGAAAACATTTTATGATATAAATCAAACTAACAACACCTTTTTCGTTGGAGACAAAACTGCCAATACCAACAAATTGTACCCAATCGAAATTACTCCACAAAACTTTCCGTTTCCTAAGACACTAGACGACACACAAATCCTAGCCGCTATAAACGATGCCATCAACACACAATTAAATGCTGCAGGGTCCGCCGTTACCGTAACATCAAGTGTATCAACCGGTGCCGATGCAAATCTGAAATTGATAGAATTGACATTTAATACCGCATTAGAAGACCAATTTGAGTTATATTCTTTCTCTACCAAAAGTATAGCTCGATGCACGGGAACTTTGCAAGCAGCTTTAAGTCCATTTACTAGCACCTTGAATGATGCACTCAACAATGATTCTAGTGAACTATTAGGCGGAAATCCAGTTCGAGAAAGAGACCTCACAGGGAAATCTGAATTGAGTCAATTAGAACCTATGTTTCGGAAAGTATCGGGCACGGTTATGCAAGGCTATTTTCCCTATTGTGTGAACACCATTAGGGAACTGTATCTTCGAACACAATCGTTGGTATCTAGCTCGGCTTTAGAGGTAGTCAATTTATCTCAGGCTAGTGATGACCAAGTCGGTGAGATGATTTCTAGTGATATACTATTCAAAATAAGTATAGATGACCTGTCCAAATCTTCGTATACATACTTAGATGCAAATAATAACTATAGCGTTATTATTAGTCCAACTTTGTTGTCTCAAATCAACTTTGCATTGACCGATTCACGTGGCCGGCTGATGTTTCAAATAGTCAAAGAAAGTGGGCGCACTCCGTCAAGTTTGATAACACAAGCACGAGCCGGAAACATCTATTTTAGCTTTTCTTTAAAGGTTGACGTCATTAGTCACGATTCTCAATAATTTTTATATGTAATATATATTATATATATACAAGATGCTTGATAGTTACTTTCCCGAATCACTTTCATACGCGACAACACAAATGACAGACTTTAGCCAGAACCAATTTGAATTGTTAACATCAAACTCGACCGTAGTCAATTCCGGAGGAGGCGTCATTGAGCTGAATCTCCCGGTAAATAGTTTCATCGATACTCGAAAATTTGCGATTAGATTTTTTTGCCAAAACCAATAAATCTTTTACATATACTCCAGCGGCTGGAGGAGGCCCCAAAACGTGTCACACAGTCTTGCCCGAAATCTTTATTCTCTTCTCTCGCTATGAGGTAAGCATAAATGGGGTCATTGTAAATCAATCGGTGGCGCAGGCGAGTGATATACAACAAGTCAAGCATTTGGTCAGCGACCATTTAGAAAATGAGATTACTTATAGGACAGTTTTGTCCAATTGTGGTTCTGAAGGTATTCAATTGACCGCAGGGAAAATTACAGGGTCGTTAGATGAAGACAATGCTGCCGGTGATGCACAAGGACGCGAATTCATTTTAAACAATCTTTTAGGCTTTATGGGGACTTGCGAGCCGTCCATAATTGATACCTCGGTTCTTGGTGCTATAAGAATTAGATTATTCACCGATAATGCGGTGTCGTGTCTGTTATACGGTGAAAACGACCAAGAGCCCGGGACGTTTACCGACGTCAATGTGGCATCGCAAGACTTTGCTCAAAATGCAAGTTTCACGCTCACAAATGTTTCGGCATCAATTACCACATTATCATTCTCATCGGGAGTCGTGGAACAAAATATTGAAGAATTGATTTCAAAAGGTGCATTGACTATCATTTTTGAGAATTATGCAACATTTTTTCAAAGTGATTCAACTAACAATAAAAATGTGAGATTTGCGCTTTCCGTAAATTGTTGGAACAAAGCTTATGCAATTACAAGGCCACTAAACTATAGGACCGTCAACAAAACGGGAATCGCAAAATATACAAATAGAATAGGAAAGGTTTTTGAATTGCCATCAAAGACATATGGTGGAAATAGAACGTTTAGGTACTATACTTAAGCCTCTGCCGGCATCCAAGATCAGTAATCTGAGCATCCGCATCATCACAACCACATCCAGCCAAAAGCGAGAACGCGGGTCCACTAAAGACGTCTACGCGCACATCTTGCCAGCTTCACACTGCCCCTCACGCACTGTGGCAACAAAGATGTATCGATGCCATGGCAAGCGCATTGCACAGATGGGCTCGCTGTACTCGGGAGACCTTCGAACGCACCTGCCCCATCCACTATCGAGCGCGGCTTTCATGTCGTTGGAGAGTGCAGTGTACTGCGCCTGGCTGATCATGTGCGTGTCCCGTGTCTTGCAGGCTTGGTTCAGCGATTGCAGCTCTCGGAGCCGTTCAAATGCACCCACTTCGATGGACTTCTTCAACGGTAAGTGTCGCTGCAAAGCTGCCTCTAGTTCGACATCTTGCATCGCATTGCCTAGGGCAATACCGATTTTCTCTTGCAAGTCCTCAAATTTGCCTTGAGCACGGCCGAGATCCTGTACAGCCTTTTGTGCTGCACTTGACAATACCGAATCCTCCTCTTCCTCCTCTTGTGGAGTACCCCAGACTTGTGTGTCATTCTCTTCAGCAACTTGAAGCCTGTAAGATGCAGAAAGTCTACTTCAAGCACGGACGCATGTGTAGCAACAGTGTAGAATTTAACGCAAGCAAGAGTTAGATGCATGCATGTCAATCAAAATTACCTGAACTTGGCTTCCTCCACGTCATGTTTGAGCTCTTCAAACGTGCCGTGAACTCCAAGAACCTTCAGGATGTTGTGTCTCAGAGCCTGAGATTTCCTGTTGGTCATACGTCCATGCACTGTCTGGTTTGCAGCAGGTTCAATACACTCCTCCAGCTTGGCATCAAGCTCCGATATGTGCGTATCTTTGCTATGCAGTTGCTGTGTGAGCCCTGCTGCCTCCTGCTTCAGTTGGAGAACTTTGTCTTCCAGCTCTTTTTTCTGTTGCTCCAGAGGTGATATTTGTTCTTGTAGTGACTTGGCATGATTCACAAACTTGGTGACATCATCCATATAGTGCCCTGCCATGTACTGAATCACATGGGAATCACAATAGCATGTCCCGTGCTTCTTGCAAGTGCATATTCCTGCTGCCTTCCACAACGGTGTGCCACTTTGCCTTAGTAGGTTGAACTTCTCCCGTTCTGCTTTTGACACACGCTTTCACTGAAATTCCAGTTCAACCGCGCGAGCAGGGCTTGCAGATTTACATGAAGATATATTGTAATGAGAAGTTTATTCGCTGCCATACGGACGTAAGGCGAGTTCTTTTTTTCGCAGAGGGAGTTTCGCAGGAGTGAGTTTCGCAGAGTGCAACCTGCACTTAGATTCGAATGGACTCCCGATGAGATGAAGCATTGATCGATCGATAGAATGAACGATGCCGATTTGAATTAATAATGACTCTCGGTAACAAGGATTAAAATTCTGATAAATTGCATTATTTTCTTCGATGTCATGATAAATATCAGAGATCAGATTCCCTACGATTCGATAAGCGAATAAAACACCGCCGCGTTTTTGCCAACGTAACATTCTATCATTATCGGATACGCTTTGAACTTGTTATACATTTATGAACTCCATGTCTGATCAGTTTCGATTGGTCAGTTTTCTGAGCGACTCGTATGCGATTCATTTCGCCTTCTCTCTCGAAAATCTTAAGATGCTCTTTCACGAACGTTCAGGCTCTGAATTTTAACGTCTCGCCACGATCACGTCACAGATCGTCACGGTAGGTGCGATTGATGTCAGTGGGCTGTGACACAGTACACCCCTTCGCCCGAGCAACGCTCGCGGGGGGCGTTCGGTGTCATGTCTACGTGGACAAAAGCCACATAGGACCTGCCTATGTGGTATCTACGTGGAAAAGAGCCACGTAGGACTTGCCTATGTGGTATCTACGTGGAAAAGAGCCACGTAGGACTTGCCTATGTGGTATCTACGTGGAAAAAAGCCACGTAGGACTTGCCTATGTGGTATCTACGTGGAAAAAAGCCACGTAGGACTTGCCTATGTGGTATCTACGTGGAAAAAAGCCACATATGACCTGCCTATGTGGATTCCGATGTGTACCCGTTTTCAGACCGCCACATTGCAAGAAATAATTATTAGCCAATTCATTCGCTCCACGAGCGACCGCATCTCAAATTGAATTTCGATGAGAATAAAATCGAACTGTTAATTTTAATCTGACGGTCATCTGAAAAATTATATACGAAAATAGTTGCTTCCTTGCAAACAGTTAAAAATACATCTATCATTTACTGTTTTGTGAATATCTACTGTTGACCGACGCTGTTTAACGGTAAGCCCTTGCCGAAACTGTTTTCAGCGTTGCATGTCTTGAGATATATATTGAAAAAAAATGACGAGTCTCAACCGAAAAGAATCCACTCGTGTTTGTGACGAAGAATATGAGAAAAGATTGGTGCTTGCTAAACAAGCCAAGCGCCAAGTAGAAACCTACGTGCAACGCGAACGCGAAAAATTTCCGAAAGCGAAACACAATAAGATCACGCTTGAGCAGTTTTTCAAGGAACACCCTCAAGCCACTTTCAATGTCGTGCTCCAAACGAATTATCAAGGGCAAGTTGTGTCCTTCGAAATTGGGAGTGACGTGACCCCACTTGTAGTGTCGGAAGTCGCATGCTTGATCAACAAGCAAGAGGAAGTAGTTGAAAGTTTCAACGTTCGTCGTGGTGAAAGTGTTTATGGGAGCATTGAGATCGAGGCTCTTGAGGAACAAGAGAGAGAGGCGCGAGAGGGGAAGGAGAAGCAACGCGTGGCTCTTCAAGCCATGATCGAGTCGTTTGGTCGCGAGGCGGTTCTAAGTATGATGGGTCCACCACCCATAGCAACTGGACACCCTGCAATAGCGCCAGACCTTCTCTCTACTCCTGCACCACTCATTTCGACCGAAACCCCCAAGTCAGACGCTGGATCTTCTGACAAGAGTGGTGGAGGGCTTCTTGGTGGGTTCGCAGGTGTCTTCGGGAAAAACTTGTAAGGTAGATATTCGACCCAACGTGTCCTAGTGCATATCGCGACTTAGAATTGTATTGTAGAAGTACATACAACGTAATTTTAGCTTGCATGTATTTGTATTTAGTGTTTTCACGTTTGCATGCGCTTGTACCCTAACATGCAAGTGTCTGTGTTTTGGGTTTAAGGTTTTTCAACATGCCTAAGTCCAAGCGTGAAGAGTCTGAGCATGACGAGGAAGAGGAAGAGGAAGAGGAAGAGGAGGAAGAGGATCTTGGGCTAGAGACGTTCTCTAAGTGGCGTAAGAGTGGCCCATGGGTCACTGACGGTTATTTCAACCACTGGCATGGCGTTTTAGAGGGGAAGATCAAGCATGCCAAGCACCAGCTCCGCACTGAGTTAAAAAAGTTTATTCTTGAGCAGCTCGAACAATTCTTAAAAACTCAGGGTGCTGAGCCTGTAGCTCCTAGGCGTTCCAGGTCTGGTGAGCTTCAAGTTGACATGCGCGAGTTCCAAGCCTGGCAGTCAAAGATCGCTTTTCTTGAGAGTAAGGTCAAAGCTCAAGATGATGAGCTTGTAGCTGCACGTGAAGAGTGGAATGAATTCGCCGACGCACCTAAAAACCCCGTAGCAGTGCGTTCGTTTGTGAGCTGCAGGCAGGTGGTCATGGACCCCGAGGATCTTGCGGTGTGCAAGAGGCATGCCGTGGTTCTGGAGGGGCAGGCCATGACGGTGGAGCAGTCTCAACATCTGTCATACTTTCGTTCCTTGGTGTCTGACGGAATTATTCAGTTCGATGGTGCCAGTGTGCTCCTTTCGTCCCCTCCGGCAAAAAAGCGCAAGACCCAACAAGTGTAGGATCTCAACTGAGCAATAGTAGTAGAGGTGCCTAGAGTTTGGTGTAACTTCCCTGCCCAAATGGGCTTAAGTTTAATACATCACAGCACCTAGAATTGTCTGCGTTGCTTGCTTGTATGCCTTGCTTGCTTGTATGCCTAGCTCGATCGAGGATCCTAGGATCTCAATATGCACACCCACTCCCCACTTGTTTGCTTGCAATTTCATATCATTTTAACTTGCATATGCATTCTATTTACTTATCATAACTTATCTTAACTCAATACGCAAGCATATAGCCACACAATAAAGCACATACTTATCTTAGCTTAAGAAACCCTGTAATATATTTAGTTTTTCGTACATAACTTTTTGTATACTTGACCAAATCAAAAAGTTTTTGGTGTTCCAAATAGGTCTTTCATAGACAAAGACACCAATATATTGTTTGTTGTGATAGGATAAGTAAAACCCATAATCTGATATCATTTTCTATTGCGTATTGGAATAACCGAAAATAATAGGGTTTCTTGATATGTGAATAACTTTTGATATACTTGGCCGTTTTCAATAAAAAAAAACCACAAATAGGTATTTCATAGACGAACACAACGATATATTGTTTGTTGTGATAGGATAAGTAAAACCCAAAATCTGATACCCATTTCTTGTGGTGATATACACACCGAAAATAATAGGGTTTCTTGATATGTGAATAACTTTTGAGTCACGCGGTCTTTCCGGTTCAAACTTTGCATACATATAGGTATTTCATAGACAAACACAACGATATATTGTTTGTTGTGATAGGATAAGTAAAACCCAAAATCTGATACCCATTTCTTGTGGTGATATACACACCGAAAATAATAGGGTTTCTTGATATGTGAATAACTTTTGAGTCACGAGGTCTTTCCGGTTCAAACTTTGCATACATATAGGTATTTCATAGACGAACACAACGATATATTGTTTGTTGTGATAGGATAAGTAAAACCCAAAATCTGATACCCATTTCTTGTGGTGATATACACACCGAAAATAATAGGGTTTCTTGATATGTGAATAACTTTTGAGTCACGAGGTCTTTTCGGCTGAAACTATGCATACATATAGGTATTTCATAGACGAACACAACGATATATTGTTTGTTGTGATAGGATAAGTAAAACCCAAAATCTGATACCCATTTCTTGTGGTGAATATGCTGCGTGGTCAAAACAAATCATTAGTGTGTGATTTACTTATCATTTACTTACATCTTCTTACATCTTCTTACTTTCCCATTTTTCATAAAAAGGGAGGTTGGGTGGTGGGAGGTGCTACTTTTTGAAAACTTTTTTATAATGAAAATGAAATATATCAAATTGTTTATTTAATTTCTAAAATACTTTCTGAAAACGGCAACCTCCCACCTCCCACCTCCCTTTTTTTAGTTTTATTAAATGAAAATATATATATATAAATATAGTAATTTAAGGCCGCGCCGTTTCTTATAGCACGCCCATATTTAACACATAAGACATATTCAAATTCCACAGTCCGCACCGGCACCGGCGGCGGCGTAGCCGCCACTATGACACATTCTGACGTAATTCTGACATAATTCTGACATAATTCTGCCAAACCTAAACCCTAAACCCTGAATGCACACAAAAATTAGGGGGGCCACGATAGGGGGGCCTCCACGGCCGATTAAAACGGCCAAAACTGATTTTCAGACCCCCCTGGCGGCCCTTACAGACCCCCGCTGACACCCCTGTCATAATTTAATATCAAATATGACAGATAGTCAAAGTTAGTCATAGTTAACCAATGATAGTTAAACATTAGAGTACAGTACAGACAAAAAGGACGACAGTATAGAAGCAGAGGCGTGGATGACATCGACAGTACAGACGACAATACAGACGACAATACAGACGACACCGACAGTACAGACTACAGTACGTACGACAGTACAGAAATATCGAAGCGCGGACACTCACGATACTCTCACGATGGCTCGATTCTGTCGTTTATACCGCGGATAATTAAACGGATAATTTTATCGCGCGTTTGCACGCTATTTTAAGAAATAATGCGCTATTTTTAGGGGGTTCTTCGTAATAAAAAGGCGCATGCATACGGACAATGAATATATTGTGGATATATATTTTTATATTCAAAATTCTTGGTGTCCCCACGACGCGACGTCACCCTTGTTTCGCCGAAATATGTATGAAATCGATGTCTTTAAATATGCAATTTGTCATGAAAATCGGTGCAGTACAGTCCAACAAAACGCGACAGTACAGTACAGAGACGGTATTTCGCTTAAACCTCGGGCTGTACTGTACTGTCGCGCGACTGCCACGTCGGCACAGAATTCCCCAAAATCGACAGTACAGTACAGAAAACCGACAGTACAGTACAGAGGAGGTTTCGTCGCTGATACACCGGGTCATAAGGGTACTCTGGTTTTTTGAGTGAAAATGCCTCGGAGACCCCTAGAGCCGGCCAAACCCCCAAACGGCATGTTTGACCAAAATGGGGCGGTTTTGACGTCTAAAATACCCAAAAAATCCATCGCCCATGATGCCATACCGCGCGCGCGGCTCCACACCGCTAGCGCTACTGTACAGCTTAAAAAAGGTGATAATAAGGGTGACACGAGGTAGATGTCACCCGTTGCCTGGGTTGACAATGAGCACGTTGGCCAACTTGTTGGCCGACGTGTCATTGTCAACCCAGGCAACGGGTGACATCTAACTTGTCTGCCGTTGATCCCCTACTGACTTTCAGATCGACAGTTCATTAGCTATCCACATAGTATGGCATTCCACAAAATTGTCAACCCTTGCCTCAACATTGTCAACCATGCCCCTTAATCGTCGTCCATTTATTCAAATTACTTTTGACTCTACCGTCGATCCCCAGCCTGTTTTCCGCTTCTCGACTGACTTGATATGCGGCAGGTATAAATCGTTTACGCAAGATTTACCTACAATATAAACAAGTATTTCACGTTCTCCCATCCAAGGTACAAATTATACAGTCTTCCCAACTCTTAATTTTTACTCAGATTATTTCACTATACAGTCCTCCCACCACTGTATTTATACTCGATACTGAATTTCAATACAGTAGTATACTGAATTTCACTATAGGAATTACAGGAATTTCAGGACTATTTATACAGGAATTCACTGTAGGAATTTCAATACAGGATTCAAATTCAGTAGCATACCTGGACTTCACTATGCAGTCCTATACAGTATGCTACTGAATTTCACTATACAGTCTTCCCACCATTGAATTTATACCAAGATTATTTCACTTTTTCCCACCACTGATTTCATATGTACGTTTCCAATTTCGAATTTTAAGTTTTGAAGGTGATGATGATGGCCGATCGAACGTGATGACCGATTTTGAAAGAGCTGGCAGAGTATTTCGCGTCGCGCCATTGGTGTGTATTG
Organism: Cymbomonas tetramitiformis; assembly: GCA_001247695.2. Lineage (NCBI taxonomy): Eukaryota > Viridiplantae > Chlorophyta > Pyramimonadophyceae > Pyramimonadales > Pyramimonadaceae > Cymbomonas > Cymbomonas tetramitiformis. The sequence goes on from LGRX02012796.1 coordinate 43,050, forward strand.
GGGAAAAATCTTTAGATTGTCCCCCTCTTTGAAAAAGTCCGTTTTATGACGTGACGCTTTTGTGTATAAATTTTTAGAGGTTTGATTTCGCAGAAACCAGCTATTACAGAACGAACATTGCTTTGCGTGACGCTCTTTTGGGAGACGTATTAGTGTAGTAGTTTACAGCCTAGCTTTGGGCGACGCTTTTTGCGAGACGTATTGTGTAGTCTCAGCCTATAGCGTCGTTAAATAAAAACTGATGGACGCTTTTGTGTATAAAATTTTAGAGGTTTGATTTCGTAGAAACCAGCTATATATAAATAGAACGAACATTGCTTTGCGTGACGATGACGCTCTTGCGTGACGATGACGATGACGCTCTTGCGTGACGATGACGCTGACTCTTGCGTGACGATGACCTGACGATGACGATGACGTGTAGTGTAGTACAGGGGAAAAATCTTTAGATTGTCCCCCTCTTTGAAAAAGTCCGTTTTATGACGTGACGCTTTTGTGTATAAATTTTTAGAGGTTTGATTTCGCAGAAACCAGCTATTACAGAACGAACATTGCTTTGCGTGACGCTCTTTTGGGAGACGTATTAGTGTAGTAGTTTACATACAGCCTAGCTTTGGGCGACGCTTTTTGCGAGACGTATTGTGTAGTCTCAGCCTATAGCGTCGTTAAATAAAAACTGATGGACGCTTTTGTGTATAAAATTTTAGAGGTTTGATTTCGTAGAAACCAGCTATATGTAAATAGAACGAACATTGCTTTGCGTGACGATGACGCTCTTGCGTGACGATGACGCTCTTGCGTGACGATGACGCTGACTCTTGCGTGACGATGACCTGACGATGACGATGACGTGTAGTGTAGTACAGTAGCCTATATCGTCGTTAAATAAAAACTGCCTATATTCAAATTTAACTGTGATGTATAAATTTGAGAAGTCTTTAAAAAGTAATAATAGAAGAAATCAATTTGCGTCGTTGAGATGAAAGCTGCAAACAAAATTTTAATTTGTGGATATGTTTGTATATATATTTATTTATATATTTATAAATATATCGACAGAATGTGGTCTGAACAATTATAAAATATAAAATATGAGTTAAACCGAATAAATTATGAATTAAACCTTTGTCCGAACCCTTAACTGTCGATCGGCGACCATCGATCTGACGGAGATAATTCTTTTTGGCGAGGATCGAGGGGGGGATCAGTGTTAATGCTGAGAGCTTCGACAATGAAAGTTGATGACATTGTCATGAACGTCAGTTGTATGGGCTGGCCGAGTCCGATGGAAATCAAGTTGCTTCCCACATTTTTTTGGGGGGGAGGGCGAAGCCCCCCCCCACTGTGGTGGCCGTGAGCCGTAGGGGAATCGACAACTTACTATCTATTAATTTTATTCTTTGAAATTGGATCTTTGAAATTGGATCAACTGGGATGTTTGAGCCTCGTAGGTGATTTGGCCTTTTAATTTTGAGGGCGAGATTGGGCTTCCGCGCCCCCGTCGTGGCTCATCCCGTCGCCCACTGCGGGGTTGGCTGAGGCCGGCTCGACGAAGGGGGTTGAGCGACATCAAATTTCAAAATATTTGCTACTATGCTTCAAATAACACTATTGGTTGCAAATACCGAATTTTGATTTGTAGATATTTGGATACTGTGATGTTCAATCTTCTATTTTATTGGTCGATCTAAGTGTTGACACCTACATGTCAAAATGATATGAATGCCGCCATTTTGCGGTTATCGTTGACACAATGATATTGTCAGATTATGAATACAATTTCCAAAAAACATTCGCAAACATGCCAGCTATTAAAGTTTGAAGAACTCCTATCTGGAAAATCTATACTATTACCAATCTTTCATGTTATTGGTTCTCCTCTAGTTGAACATTTAAATTTTAATGACACATGTCAAACGAATAATGCAATTGCCGCCGCTCATGTACTTACACAATGACATTTGTCAACATTATGGACACAGTTACCAAATCTATTTGATACTATAGATTGAGCTTACTTCCTTGTAGCAACCTACAAATTGTTCAACGACTCTATGTTTAAACCATTATTGACAATACAACCACAGCAACTCTATCCACATTCACTGTTAAACATGTCCGCACCTATCAAATTCGAAAAAACATGGTTTGCAACCATAAAAGCCAAGTCCGAAAATGGAGAGGACCTCACCCAGGATCATTTCAGGGTGATGGCATACCTCGAGAGTAAGGGCAAGGCTCTCTCCAGAACCAAGGAGAAGAAGCCAGTAGTCACCCTGATATTCAGGGATGCCTGTGGCCACATCCTTATATGTTCGGGCTGGAAAGCTCTTGCTGGGTCCACCAAGGACGATCCGAGTCCATTAATGGACCATGTCAACGTTGGTAAAATCTACGACATCTATTTTTCGGTAGAAACATTCTACAATTTAAGTGTTTGCAACCCTTATGAGCTTACTCGCAACCTGGGCGACATTTCTGGAGCTGTCCAGACACTTGACGCCATTGTGGAAGTAACAAAGGCGTTACCTCCAGCCTTTGTCGAAGAATATGGGCGACCTCCTAATTGGTTCCAGAATCGTCAAGTCCTTACTATCGACAGCGACAGCGAGGACGAAAATTACATTACCCCTCCTCCTCCTCCTGCGAAGCGGCGCAAGAACAAGGACAAGACGCCCAAAGCTTTGGAGTTTGGCGCTTGGCCTGTGGAGGACCTTGGAACCAGTGAGGTTCCACCAGGTAAATGTTTATGTTTTCGTTTACAATTGGATAGTTGGATCTGTGTTATTTAAAATGTTTATCCTGAACACTAGCTTTTTGGAATGAACAAACGCGCAGGTGCTTCAACCGCCAACGCGGCAGAAGTCCCTCCAGACGTTGTTACCATGGAGATTACCTTGGAACCACCGCCAATTGGTGAACAAGTTCCATCTACTGAAGGAGATCAGACTGAAGCACCTATTGGCGCTAAGAATGTCGCAATGCCAGAAGCTGGCGCTGTCGCTGATGAATCTCCTGGCGCTGTCGCTGTCGCTGTCGCTGATGAATCTCCTGGCGCTGTGGCTGGTAAAAAGCACAAGAAACAGGGCAAATCGAAAAAGGATTAGATTGAACATGTGTCGATTTAGCAAAAGTAGTTTATAGCTTAACAGTATGAAGCTTAACAGTATGTATATTTTAATTTGAAGAAATTTTCTTGAGAAAAAAAACATTTGAAAAGTTTGTTACTGCATGTTATCCTCCTGTCAGTTGCATGTATCGTGATATTTTATTTGTAAAATGGATTATTAATTGATGATCGTTTTTTTGAAACTCAACGGTCAATTTAGATTATTATCTAGTAATCATTTCGCCACTCTCATATCACATAAATTTGATCGACGTCGTTTTCTTCGATTAGCTGTCATAGAGATATTTAATAGTCGTTGAGAGTCGATCTGAGGTTATATAGTCGTTTAGTTCGAGACTGATTATTTCCTGGAGAATATTGTCAACGTGCGAACGGAAAACTTTAAGCGTTAACTCAAACTTTTCAGGAGGTCTCAAGCTTTAAGCTTTAACTCAAACTCTTCAGTAGTGAAAGCTGTATCGTTAAACTCAGTGTAGGGAAACCGTTTAAGCTTTTGTTACATCTACAACCAGCAGAGCAAAGCTAAAGTCACCCGAAAGCTAAAGTCACCCGAAGAGATAAGATCACAAACAGCCAAAACAAGTCGTGAGTATAGAGCTAGAAAAAAAAATACGAACATAGCAAACAGATGACTTTCAGCTTGTGAGAGTTGGGAAGGCACATTCTTCCAGGCTTCCAGGCATCTCACTGGCTTGCGTAGGAATTTTCAGTTGGATCCTCGACCAGCATTTACTGTTCAGCTAACGATTGCAACAGCTACAGTTTTCACGCATATACTTTTTTGTCATCAAGCCACGCTAACCACGATCACAAGGTTCGCAATATCCCAACGGCGGCTTGCTCGTTGCCACTAGCTGTTGCTACCTCTTGTCAACCCTCATGCTTGTTTCACATATATCCTGGTAAAAACAAAATGAGTTGATATTTCTCAAAGTATGCGGAACCTCACTCTACGTGGGTTTCTTTCTTTCAGATTGTTGCCGCGGCTTGCTTGTCTTTGGCGGGCAAGGTGGAGAAAACTCTCATGCCCTCTCATTCCCATAGATAGGAAGGCGCTCAAGCCCTGTCTTTGGAAGATTGCCTGGCTAGCACTTCTTGTGGATGAAGATCGCTACAACAGCTTTCTTATGGATGAGCATGAATATTTGAAGAAGTGATAACCTTCATCTAACCTTTACCACACATTAGCCAATAGGTGAGTCCAGATACATCTAAGCTTCAACACAAGTCTTAACACTCATGGGCTCAAATACAAATTTTAACATTGTTCGTTCACCTATATGGATTATTTCTCAATTGGTTGCTCAGTTTATTGTACTTGCCAAGTGTGAATATTTTAAATTAATTATGGAGGTTTCATTTTCTAACAGGTATGCCAGAGTTATCAGAAATCCTCGTGCAGATGTTGTTCATCATGATGATTGTCACGTTGTTCAAGGCGAACAAACCTATATCTGGATTTCAAGCCTTGGGAAGACGCGCAAACCGAGATCCTAATGGCTGGACACGAATGGGTGGAACATGTTTGGCAACTTCTTTTGAAGTTCTCAACGAATGGGTACGAAGTGGGGATGTCTACATTGCTTCGGTCTCTTCTTTGGGGAAGAAGATTGGGCTTCTTCTTGCGCGAAAGGATAGAGATCTCAGTAATAATATGGTCTCCCTTGATTGCAAGTTCTTACTGATTGGGTTGGGTACCTCTGGTCAGATAGCCTTCAGCAACAATGTTGAAAAGGCACTGACAGAAACCTATCCTTTCTACAATGCTCAAGCGCACACAGACTATACTGCCGGTAAACGATGCAAGTGTTTAGAAGCTTTGCAACTTATATTCATTTTTTTCTTCATATATTGAGTGTACTAAATAATGTTGGTTGTTGGCGCAAAGTGTATTAAATAATGTTGGTTGTTGGCGCAGATGACGGCTATCAATATAAGCCACGGGCTGTATGGTCTATAACTTTAAGCGATGGGAGTGGTTTCATATGCTTTACGAGCACAAGGGGCAATGATGCTGCTACAGTTCGTATCGACGTAAGAAACTTCAACTTCCACGACGAGGAGAAATCCGACGTCGTTAAAAAATACTTGACTGTGGACAAGCAAGCCTGGGCAGAAAGGCCTCTCCAGGTATGCCTCGAAACTTGGAATCTCAACACAACCTAATCCATGCAATGGATCACTTACAAACTCAAAACACCGTATTGTGAGACAACCACATTCTTAGCCCAACTTTGAATACAAACAAAGCTTAATAGCTTAATTCCACCCGATCAAATCATCGCCATGGTCCCTGAACCTTGGTGAGGACACGTTACAATCCATGTTGAAATGATTGACGATCATACCCAACTATGATAAACTAAGCATGCATCACCCAGCTTGAATTGCGAAATATTACCCCTTGCTCACTGAATTTGTGGACTTAAACTGCCCGGTGTGTGCTCTATAGGTACTTCACTGGGACACGGACGACAATCTCCCTATCTGGGACACCAAAAGAGACGAAGAAAAATGCAGTCTATTAAATGTTTGGAAATCCAGGCTGGACCCGTTTACTAGCCCAATGGAGCATGCAACTATGTTATGTGGATTTGTGCAAGAACCATCTGGTGAGCATCACTACGCTTTCCACGACTATTTTGAAGGTACTACATTATTGGAGTTGTTTGGTACCGACAGCGTTAATGAATTAGCGTTTATTTCCAGGTGACACTTTCTTCCAATTCTAATTGTTGTACCATTCTTGTTTTAATAACTACAAACCATGAGCACCTAACAAACTAATATATGCAGGTCTTGGTCCTCGACATCTTGTGGAGTGCCTGAATGCCACCGTCAATGCAATGTCACAAACCAGGGATCTGACTCGCATGGCTACACCCGTCGCCACTCTTTCGCATCGTCTCCTTGGATTAGCCTCCTACCGGCTCTTGCCTCTCACGGAGCTGGCAATCGTAAGCTATGCTGTATCCAAAGGGCATCCATACGCTCCAGAGGGTTTTAATAGACCTTATGCAGCATCTTCATCGAGTCTAAATGGATGGTACCGTCAAAAATATACATTGTCTTTGGTAAATGGGCGCATCACATCAAATACCTCATCTGGAGGTAATACCATAAACATCGACAGAACTCTTCTCGGAAAAGCGATGCCCATTGATGATGAGGTGAACTCACTGCTCCTAAACTCTTCTACCTGAGATTTTCGTACTTTTTAACTTGACAACTTTCTTTCAGCAACCTATGTTGCATGGATGATGAAACCCAATTGCTTAACAAACGACTTATTCTAGCTTTTTGTTGAACAGAAACTGGAGCTTCCATATCACGAAAAATATCCAAAACGGCATATATTTTGTCGTCCCATGAAAAAAGAAGCCAATGCACGAGAGAGAAACAAGAAACGCAAAGAGGCTCCCGAAAGCATGCCTGCACCCGAAGTGTCAAATAAAGCGCCCAAGACCTTATCTCGACTTCTAAAAGAGGACATCGGCATCGGACCATGGAGGTATTGCCTATTTTCTCATTCAAGTTTCCGTTTCCTATTCCTTTCCTAGACGTGAGCTTGGTTAGAGGTTGGAAAATAGTTACAGGGTAAGAGCTAGAGCTGGGTTTGTGAATCAAGAGCTTTGGGAGGGGCAAAAATGTGCAAAAATAGAACGAAGCTTTAAAGAGAACGATAGATGCTAGTAGACAGCGAATGCAATGCAGGGTAAGAGGAGATGACCTTGAGCAAGAAAAGGGATTGAACTTGAAGGCAATTTGATAGCAGCTAGGACTAGTGCTAGGATGGAATTGAATGAATGTGCAACTTTCCTAAAGACTTTGTATGCTATGCAGATTCCATGATCCGAGAGAACAAATTCTTCTACAAGAGCAGCACCCGGACGACATCACCAATCCGGCAAAACATCCAAAACCGATTGGTTTTGAATACCAAATTGTTCGAGTTTTCAATAAACACGGTAAATATCTCTTGTCCAATATTCCTATCCATCCTTTTTACCTAATCAAAGCTTTAACTTAACATAACGCTCATTTGCTTTTCAGGTGCCATATCTCAGATTCCGACATTGGGCATCATTGTGAACTTTAACAAGCTCACCCCCATCCTGCAAAAACGAGCCCTTCGTACCAGTTATCACAAGCCCACCGCAGAGCAGTTCAAGAAAACACCTAGCGCCACAATTTTAGGCACGGGACAGCATTATGCCATCTTCTGGTCGTATGACAATGAGTTGACACATATTCACCCCTCACAGATCCCAAATTACTTACTCACCGGCCATCATTTTGCAGAGAACATTCTGCACAATGCTCTGCCTTTTTTCAGAGGAGACGGACAAAGCATGAAGATGGAAGGCCCACTCGTACACCAGCCACTGGATGTCACGCGATTGTCCCTTCAGACTACATCAAGGCCTTGGCAGTGGAAGAAATCAGAGTTCGCAAACTAGCTATCACCACACTTAAAACCCACTTTCACAAGTATAGCATTTCACTAGAGTCGATTCCCGAAGCAATCAAGGATCTCATTAAGGCAGGTCCGTATCAAGGTATTGTGGCAAAACACAAGAGGTGGCTGAACACAAATTTCAAATGTAATCCATTTCATTGATGGAATCATGATTCAACACTGCACATTACTTCTTCTCAACCTAGAAATAGATCAACATCTAGTATGAACTGCCTTGCCAAAACGCATGCAGACATTAGCTCACCAGAATATATCCTAGACATAGTTAACCTTAGTTACCACTTCCTAGCCTTAAAGAATGCTACACATTGTATATAATTTTTAGTCATTACTTACCTCAAATGTCCAAACTGCTTGACTCAATCATATACTTGTCATACTCAGTGATATTCTTGACTAAACTATTTTTCAGATTCCTTTGCTTAGTATTTTGATTAAACTAATAATGACACTACATTGAAACGTACCCTACCTTGATTGCTAGCAATGTTCATAACATTTTTGATAATTAGGCAAACATTTAAAAATTTTAATACCTTCATTCAATCTATAATTGATGTACTTGATTGCATTTCATTTCTCATTACCAATATTCCATTCAACTCACTGTATTATCAATATACTATATTGAAATAAGGCCCAATCATTTTGATTATTTTTAACAGCCTAATAATACTACATTCCACAAATATAAAGTACGATTCCTTGTATTGTACACTACCTTCATCTTGCGATATTCGTAGTATCACAAAATTTTGGCTACACATTTGAAGATCTTAATACGGGTTAGTCTACGATGATGCGTTTGGGTCTACTCATTCCTAATTACCAATAATGCATGACACTCGCCTTCCTAAACTTTTTAATTTTGTCGACATTCTTAATTTCAAAAATAGAACCTAATCATTACATCACACCTAACTTTGTAATCTGCATAGAAAATGATTTTTCCCCACCTGTACGTTCACGTACCCCCTATAATTTCTGTTGCAGCCCACATCCACATCGCATCGGCGTCTTTGATGACAGTGTCACCAACTTTCATTTATATGTGAGCTTTGCGGCATTGCGGGCTTCGCAATCTAAATATAGCATAGTGTGACAGGCTGACGACGTTTAGCGCCCGCAGAAGGATATGTATGTATGTATGTATGTAATTTCTGTTGCAGCCCATACAGGCGTTTTTTATGATGGTGTCACCAACTTTCATTCCGGGAGCTTTGCGGGCTTCGCAATGTAAATGGAATGCTAAAAGAATAGTGTTACTGTCGCTGATGCCGCTTCCCACAGATTGTATAATTCCTGTTGCAGCTCATACAGGCGTCTTTGATGACAGTGTCACTAACTTTCATTCTGGGAGCTTTGCGGGCTTCACAATAATAGAATAGTGTGACAGACGCCGTCTTGCGTCACGCCGAAGATTCCATATATAGGTGTATGATTCCTGTTACAGCGAAGTTGTGAATTGCCTTTTATTGATCCTGAAGGCATTAACCTGTATTTTAATATTTCGTATATGATTTTACAAAATATCACGTCATCATTTTTATTACGTAATATAATGTCATCATCGAATTTCGATGCGCGCGATCCATTATTCATTATCCCTTTGTGTGTTTTATAAAGGTTTTACTAATTCTCGGCTTTCATCATTCAGGCGCCCGCGTGGCGCAGTGGCTCAGCGTGTGGTGTGGGGTGCGGTTGGTGCGGGAAGCGGCAGGTAACTGCATCGAAGCTAGCTTGGAGCGGAGCAGATGCAGCCGTGGATCAGCGGTATAGGCGCCTCGGTGGGCCGCCCCGGAGAGCCGGGGGGTCGCCGGGGCGTGGGCGAGGCAGGGGAGCTGAACTGGAACACAACGTTATCATTTATTTGTACTCCTCAGGATATTTTCTCAAATAAATTATTTTATTATATTCGAAATTCGAAAATTCTATTTTGTATATTTTCATTCTTATATTTGTATATTTTTATATTTTGCTTTTTTATTCCTGTATAAAATTATATAGCACGGCTTGACAAGAACCCTTGTCCGCAGACGTGTCATCCGAGTTGGACCAACCAGAAATTAGCATTTTAGGCAACGGCAGACAATCCCGCCTATTTCTACACTTCGTACTTGTAAAGCAAAAGGGCGCGGGCGACACACGATAGACAGAGAGAGACACGCAGGGGAACAGCGGAAAACTGTTCGGTGTTCAACAGTAGGCCAAAAGACCGACCACTCATCTCTAGATCTTATTAGAGTTTTCCTTTGTGAGACATCCGCATCTCCTATTAAGCTTCAGTTCCACGAACTGTTCAACTGTTGAGGAACGAAATCAAACCATTATCAGATTGAGCTTCTTCAATTTGGCAGTTTCCAAGACGACACGTAACGGTACCAATCATACACTCGCTGGTTGTTCTGTTTGACTATATTCAACGGATAGTGCCCTGCACATGGCTTTCTTTGGTCTAACTCACCTCGGCGACGGGAATACTGCCATGGTATTCCAGCAGCTTCAAGCCAAAAAAATAGAGTCCCTTCAAAGTATTCCGGAAGCGAATTTTCGAGAGGCCTTTGCCAAGTTCTCCTTAGCCAGCGCACCCTTAAACGCTGAAGGCCCTGCCGTGGACCCATCAACTGTCATGAGGAGAATCGACCTTGCTCAGGTACTCTGCGAAGTTGTTGGACGACAGCCTGAACCTGAAGAAATAGATGCTTTCCTTACATTTTTGACACTGAGACGAGTGGTCTCATTGACATTGACGAGTACTGCAAGTCGATAGAAGCTCTGAAAAAGAGAAGTGCCGCCCCATCCAGTGCAGCAGCATATATTTCGAAAAAGAGTATGCAAGAAGATCGTACAAAACACCGCCGTCTTGAAAATAATCCTCAGAACGTACTCAATAAACCAGCCACAACCGCCCAAGAGGGAAAAGAGAGACACCGGTGTCACCGAGGGAGTCGATGAGGCAGATCTCGTTTTCTTGAAAGGCGGAGGAGTGTACTCCTCCGCCGCATCGGTGTCGTCCTCACCGAATACCTTGTAGTTGGAACGCCATGTTGGTGGCGCCCCAAACTCTACGGTGAAGTCATCTGGCAGCTTCTGCACCAAAGGCTGCATGAAGGTAGGCGACAGAATGGTGAGAGAAACCTGCGCAATGTTGCGGTTTCTCTCATATTCTGACGCCTGCTTGACAAGCACCGTCTCAGGGCTTATCAAGAGACGATAAGCACCTGAGGCGGAGTTGTACGCCATCTGCAAACAGCACCAGTGAACATTTGTCAGTAAAAACATTGATTATTCCACACCCGAAAGAATTCAAACTTGAAAAATCACAACAAAAAAAAAAATACCAGCGATGCAAGCTCACCGTACCTAGTGGCTTCGACCACACATCCGCGCGCTCGGCCATTCGTGGACACGTTATCGCCATGCAACATGATGGTGCACAAATGCTTTGCGCTAACAGCCTGCCTCGGCTTGACTTGGATCGGGTATCATCATTCGTGTTTGTCGGCAAGGTTGGGCAATGGGCAGCGGCACGCCTGAAGTTAGCCCCGGCGTACAAAGAACTGCGTCCGGAAGTCGTGTTTATGTGGTTAAAGGCCTTCATTCACATGGGGCATCCGGCATACCGCGATTTCGAATTGCCGGAGACAACGAAGGTCGTGCATCAAGGGAATGTCGATGTTACTGAGACGTCCATGCCGAGAACACGAATTTTGGACGACCGCGATCCACGGGTACTCGAAGCACTGCGTACGCTGCCCGACAGAGTACTAGATGCGTGTTTGGAGTATACCGATGACACTACAATTCACATGGAGCGACGAGTTGGATCGGATGTCGCCCACGTACGGCCTCATGCGGACGATGAGCAAGGCTCTCAAGCAGCCGAGATCGAGGACGCCGGTGGAATTGGGAACGTGTTGCTTATGTCACGACCTGTTAACGAGAAGCAACCGGTGCAAGCTGTTATGGAAGCGGTTCAAGGAATATCTCCGGAAACGGATGTTGGTAGTGGGGAGCCTGATGAAGGAACGCATGGCGGTAAGCGCTGCTCCCACCTAGGCCTAATCCTGACACAAATTATGTAGTGAAGGGGCGGGGTGTGGGGGCGGAACCCCGGGGCGTTGTGAAAAAAAATAGTTTGGAGCAAGGTGTGGGGCGGAGCCCCATCGGCTTAAAATGAGTCCGGAGCAAGGGGTGTGGGGCGGAGCCCTCCACGGGGCGCGGTCTCATAAATAAATTCCGGAGTAACGGGGGTGTGGGGGGGCGGAGCCCCCCCACTGGGCGCAGTCTTAAACACACCCACCGTCCCGTCCACATTCTTAAAATGACCCACTGATTCCCCGCATGATTTTGGCGGCCCGGCGGCTTATTTGAATAATTTCGTGTTGTTTGTTTTCAGGAACCTCGCCACCTCCACGCCAGGAAGGTTGTGCTCGTCCTGCGGCGGTGCAAGAGGTGCCGATCACTTTTGGCGACAAACCCGTCAACGAATTCACGGAGAACGATTTCTTCTTCTATGGAGCATTCCCGTGGTTATTTTTTACTGCGCACCATGGTTTGCCGAAGTCGTCATTGTCATCGCGCCATACACGGCATTTGTTATTGCAACATGACATCCGCTTCGACAACGCCGATGTTATTCTCACGTTATTCAATCAAGCCCAACGCCACGCAGCATGTCGCCAGGTCGCGGCGAAAGTAAAGTCGGATGATGCTTCCATCAATCGATTTATGGAGATCATTCGGCGACCCGATTTTCGAAAGGCCCTGGAGGAAGCGGCCAAGGACCCCGAAAGTGACGCCGCCAAAAAACTTATGGCGGAAATAACTCCCATCCTCCGATTGAGTGGCGGGACTGTCCCTTATGGGCCCGGCGAGCGGGCGCAGAACATCTCCAAGATGATGGCCATGAGTTACATGTATGGCAACCCCACCTTCTTCATCACGATATCCCCACCAGACATGGACAATATGCTCACCATCCGCTTCTGTAAGCCATCCTCGAAGGACCCCATGAAGCCGTCCGATGAGGAAGGCTTCGGATTTGCTATCCAAACCACGCCAGCACAACGCGCCGCCTTGTTAGCTGAACACCCCGCTGCCGCGGCCGAGAGTTTTAGAATTTTGATGAAGGCCGCGGTCGAAGGTCTTTTGGGGCTGCATCTCGAGGCAGACACAAAGAGAACGCAACCGCTGGGATCTCGGGATCCATGCGTTTTTGGGGGCATGCTTGCCGCATTTTTGGCGGTAATTGAAGCCCAACAGCGGGGCGCTCTGCACTTACACGGTTGCCTCTTTGGATGCGCTATCGCCGGCATTATTTTGGAGAAGATAGCCGATGCCGGAACCGACCTCTCTACGCTGCGTCCAGAACATTCCCGAAACCGGCTTGGTTGTCGAAATGCCGGCTCCTCAACGTGGACGGCCTGTGAACGGACTATTTCGATTTCATCCCGATCATCCCTTGCACGACACCCACGTGCAGCGTATCCGATCTAAGTTCAAATGTCCCATCTTAGCAGGTGGGCCTCCCCCTAAGTATCCTGGACCACGTATTATTGGGAACAAGACCTGGACGAAGAAGGCCGAGAAATACAGCGCATATATGCTCGCGTTAATCAAACCTTGGGATATTTCCGAATGGACGGCTTGCATGGATACCGGCGACGCCGTCGAAGCACAAAATCTAAAGGGTCCGGCCACCGGCTGGGACGTTTTTTGTGATTGGTGCCAAACCGCCTCCCGGCCGGATGCACCTTTCATTATGCGGGCACGCCTTGCGTATGTCGAGAATGTGACCTTTGGACTCAACGTGAATTCGCGGAAGAAAAAGATTCTGACCCAGTGGCGTGCCCGAGCGGTCGTGGATTGGGAAACGCTTGAAACCGCAGCTGAGACAGGTCAAGGTCCGTACGTTCCCCCGGCAAACCCTACTGGAGAGAAAGTACCTATGCGTGACCGAGATATGGAGTTGGATGCGTTGATCGAGGAAATCCGTACACGCAACCTTCAAGTGTTGGAAGATGCCGAGGGCGCTGATGGGGATTCTCGGCTTGATGCGTTGAAAGCGGAGCGCAAGTTTGTGCAGGGCTCCGTCGACTTCTTTGAGCGGATTCACACCGAGACCATGCCGGCGACCGGCGATGACCGCGTGAACAATCCGTCCACCGATGTTCAGGGACCCACCCGCGTAGGCCGTCCTGATTTGGTCTCATCCTACACCGAACAAGATGCTAATCGTGTAGCGGAAGTTATGGCACAAGAGCCGGACGCGTCCATCCCGGAACAACGAACTGTCGCTACGGACGAGACCGCTTCGCCTCATGATATTGGAGCAGGCGTCGATCCTCACATTCGAGTTTGTCCCGCCGACTTTCAATCCAAGACCGAGGCCAAGATTTTCGATCACCTCCTTGGGTGGCTTCGACTACAAACAGGCGACGGTCCATCTCGTCATCGAGCGGCACGCCCCTTTGTCATTCTTTCGGACGCGAAGCGACCTCACCCTCGCGTGTCAACATTTCTTTCATCGGTATCCCGTCTTGGCGTTCCATCGGACAACATTGGATGCCTCCGCATGCCTTCCACCCCCTCCGATGAATCTGGGGCCTTTGCTCACGAGATGTGCCCTAACGTATATGACGCTTTGTTTGGCACCGGACCCATCCCAGCGGATCATGCCATCTTCAAATGTCGACTGCTTCTCGTTCCAAAGTGCGTATACGACGATGCCGCTCTCTTCGCCCGCTTACAACAGCTTTGTGCGAGGAGGTTGGCGGTGGAAGGAATGCCTATGGAGGAGCGTGATACGTGGGGCGGATTGGCCATAATGGTGGTAGGCGACTTGGACGGAGCTTCGTTTTTAATCACCACCGATCTAAACGCGGGTCAACGTGATGCGGTCACCCCCGTGTTGTCATGGTTATCCCTATGTCTGGCCGCCGAGGCGCAGAGCAAGCCTCCTCCACCTCCACCGATGACTTCCTTGTGGGACGGCGGACCGGGCACCGGCAAGAGTTACGTCGCCAAAGCCTTGTGCACCGCCGCGAATTTTTTATCCGGTCATGATGGCACCGTGGTATGCTGCGCTCCGTCCGGCGTTGCGGCGGCTCTCATCCCAGGTGCGCGGACCATTCATAACTTGGGTGATATGAAGCCCACGGAAGCTTGCAGGGCGGTGCCTTTGAAGGCCATGAATCCGTCCACGAAGGCGGAGTACGCGGTGCGCCTTGGCCCCGGTACCGCCTACATATTACTTATCGACGAAATCTCCATGGTTGAGGCATGCTTGTATGGACATCTTCAAGATCGTTGTGCCGAAATCCGACGAGTCGGCGACCAGGCCAAAACTGAATGGGGGGGACTAGCGGTGGTGGCTGTGGGCGATTTTGGACAACTAGCCCCCGTGGGAAAATCGTTGTACAAACAAGCTTTAAAGGTCTTTTCCGGCCAACGATCATTTGATGTGGCTGAGACAGCTGGTCGTCTATTCCAAGCTATCCGGCGCTATCCATTAACCGAACAGGTATTTCCGATCACTTTAATACCTCCTGGAAATCTTATTTTCTTTCAATACCGAATCCTTCCGCGGTTTTTGCATGCGACCGCGAACATTATTGGTGTGTTGATGTTCGTACGCAGGTTCGAGCAGCTAGTGACCCGGATCACGTCCGCTTCATTGAACGATGCCGTTCGGAGGAACGACCCATTACGCAGTCCGATTTGGACCGGCTGAAGGTGCTCGCGGCATCGGATGTACAAATGGACCGCGATTGGCTCTTCGCGACGGTGGCCGTGACTGGCAATCGGCAACGACAAGCTATCAATGATGTGCGTGCACGGCATTTTGCGCGGCTCAGTGGACAACCGATAATTCGTTGGAAGCGACCTATTGCAACCACACTTTTGGACTCCCGACATGAAGACGTGATCCGGTCGGAATTTCCCGAATTGACAGGCACTTTCGTTGCCGGTGCGCCTGGAATTATTCTAAACAACGACCTAAATCCTTCGCGTGGTTTAGCGAACGGCACGCCCGCCAAATTCCACAGCCTGATTCTCCGAGATGACAGCAGGTCCACCGATGCGGCGAAAATCAACAATGCGAATCCTGGCGAGGAGGTGTGGATCGAGCCGCCTTACGCGGTCAATGTTCTCATTGAGCATCTGGATTCCACAAACTGGTCCGATCGAGCGACATTAGCTCCCGAGCTTCGAGACTCGGCGAGCGAGGGAAATATGCGTGAGCATGTCACTCGTCCGCGCAGTATCGTACTTCCAGTTAAGATCTCCAAGCGTCTCGAGGAACTCCCCGTGAATCGCGCCTCCCGCAAAAGTAAGATATATTATCGAACTCATGGGCTTGATCTTGCGTTCGCGCCTTGACCTTTCACAAATTCCAAGGCCAAACCGTGGACAAAATTATATTAGATCTAAGCCAAACGCCGAAGAATGTCTTCAACCTATGCTTTCAAGCATTTTATGTCGGGATGACGCGTGTGAAGAAGTCCAGCTGCATTCGTATATTACCCGGGCCCGATGGGCAAAGGCCAAAGCTATCTCATTTGCTGAATCTTAAGCCGGATCCGGAGCTCCAAAGATGGTTAGATGCATTTGATCGGCGGACTCGTGAATGGAAACAACCGCCGCCCGTGAAACGGATGCCCCGTCGCAAATCCGCTAAAAAGGCACAACCCAACAGTAGAGGCAATGGAGCCGGTGCCGCGGGCGATACGGTCACTCAAGAACGACAAGGGCGTGGCGGCCGTGGGAAAGGGAAAAGTGGTGCTCGTGCCGCGGGCGATACGGTCACTCAAGAACGACAAGGGCGTGGCGGCCGTGGGAAAGGGAAAAGTGGTGCTCGCGCGACGAAGGGTAGCCAAGGTGGTAGGGGTGAAATCTCCGCATCGGTGCAACCGGTGGCATCGAGCTTTGACCATGACCAATTTCTCAAGAACCCTCGTAATTTCGGGTGACTCGTAATAATATATGCTTTTCGTGATTGAGATGACCTTGCCCCATTTTCGTGTGCAAAGTGTTGTTATGCATTACGCAATGTACGACTCTTGAAAATATGTGCTAGGGATTCGTACCACGCCGTGCTAGACGACTACCGAGAATATGTGATAACAATTCACCGCATCCCGCAGTATACGGCTCTCGAAAAAATGCGTTAGGAAATCGTGGCATGCCGTGCTGGACGACGCCCGAAAATATGTGATAACAATTCACCGCATACCGCAACATATGACTCTCGAAAATATGTGCTATGAATTCATAGCACGCCGTGCAAGACGCCTCCCGAAATTATGTGATATCGAATCACCGCATTCCGCGATATACGACTCTCTAACATATGTGATAGAAATTCATGGCACGCCGTGATACGAGACGACTACCGAAAGTAGGTGCATATGTAGGATATGTATGAACAAAAAAAAGCGAAAGTAACGAGTTTGTGTGTGGGGCGCCCCACGGGGCGCAGTATTTTCAAAAAGGTTTGAACCCCAGGGGGGCGGTTGTGGGGGGCGGAGCCCCGTGAACACTTGATTTAAAGAAAAAGGATCAAAGGTAACGGGGGGTGTGGGGGGCGGAGCCCCTAAATTAAAACTGGAAAAAGTGTACTTACGGGGGGGGGTGGGGGGGCGGAGCCCCCTCACTGGGCTCAGTCTTAAAAAACTTTTCCGTATTGATACAGAAGAGGAGACGGGAGGGTCCAACGCAACGCGCCTTCATTTATTTGTACTCCTCAGGATATTTTCTCAAATAAATTATTTTATTATATTCGAAATTCGAAAATTCTATTTTGTATATTTTCATTCTTATATTTGTATATTTTTATATTTTGCTTTTTTATTCCTGTATAAAATTATATAGCACGGCTTGACAAGAACCCTTGTCCGCAGACGTGTCATCCGAGTTGGACCAACCAGAAATTAGCATTTTAGGCAACGGCAGACAATCCCGCCTATTTCTACACTTCGTACTTGTAAAGCAAAAGGGCGCGGGCGACACACGATAGACAGAGAGAGACACGCAGGGGAACAGCGGAAAACTGTTCGGTGTTCAACAGTAGACCAAAAGACCGACCACTCATCTCTAGATCTTATTAGAGTTTTCCTTTGTGAGACATCCGCATCTCCTATTAAGCTTCAGTTCCACGAACTGTTCAACTGTTGAGGAACGAAATCAAACCATTATCAGATTGAGCTTCTTCAATTTGGCAGTTTCCAAGACGACACGTAACGGTACCAATCATACACTCGCTGGTTGTTCTGTTTGACTATATTCAACGGATAGTGCCCTGCACATGGCTTTCTTTGGTCTAACTCACCTCGGCGACGGGAATACTGCCATGGTATTCCAGCAGCTTCAAGCCAAAAAAATAGAGTCCCTTCAAAGTATTCCGGAAGCGAATTTTCGAGAGGCCTTTGCCAAGTTCTCCTTAGCCAGCGCACCCTTAAACGCTGAAGGCCCTGCCGTGGACCCATCAACTGTCATGAGGAGAATCGACCTTGCTCAGGTACTCTGCGAAGTTGTTGGACGACAGCCTGAACCTGAAGAAATAGATGCTTTCCTTACATTTTTGACACTGAGACGAGTGGTCTCATTGACATTGACGAGTACTGCAAGTCGATAGAAGCTCTGAAAAAGAGAAGTGCCGCCCCATCCAGTGCAGCAGCATATATTTCGAAAAAGAGTATGCAAGAAGATCGTACAAAACACCGCCGTCTTGAAAATAATCCTCAGAACGTACTCAATAAACCAGCCACAACCGCCCAAGAGGTTGGGTGGGAGGCTCAAAAGCCGATCAGTCAGAGCACGACTGGATTCATAACCTTGCACCCAGATATGGGAAACGCTTTTCACGGAAAGAAAAGCAGTGATGTCACGGGTGGAGAGGGAAGGTCTATCACTGACTGGTACCTGTAGTTCTATACCAATATAACCTGTGACGACTTCAGGACCACCCCCGCGCCGATTAGAGGCACCTTTCATGCTCGCCTCAGCCTAGAAAGTGCGGAGAGAAACGAACCCGTATCACCCATTCGTTAAGGTTTGGAGGGCTCGGATATATTTTTGATGTGTATTATGCTTTATTCAAATGAGGACTGTTTGACAAATATCGCGACATGTGTGCATGTGTGTAAGCGTGCTTTCGATCGGGGTTGTCAGTTATACAGTTCTCAAGGGATTCTCTCGAACTTCCTTTAAAAACGACTCCCATGTTGGAAAATTCTTATGGTCGAACTGTTTACTGGCCTGTAGCACGTATGTTCAACTCGTACCTGCTTGAAAATCTTGAAATATTCACGCTTTCTTGAATATTAACTACAAGCTATATTTACCTTCAACTTTCCATAAGTTCCCGAATCGTGATAGTATAATGAAATTGAATAGTGGAGTCCCAAGCAAAACTTTTGCAAGAACAGGTTGGGTGTGACACGGAATGGCAGCTTCGGGCTCTTGGGGTGTAAAGCTGTGATTGTGATGTAGCACTATCCCACTTCAAAAATTGATTGGGTTGCGGTGGATAGAACATGTCTTTTATCCCATTATCTGTGTTCACCGTCAACCCGAGACACTCACTGTCAAGCTTGACTCTTAGTCACTGTGATATATATATATATATTTGTACCCTTCCTCACATATATATTTCACTCTTTCTCTCAGGTTATCGGTCCACCATTGCGGTGGTTGTTTCGAGTTTGGCTCTTCACAGACCCCACAGGAACTAGCGGTCACTCGTAGCGGAACCAGCTACTCACACCCGGCTGCGTGCATTGCCAGCTTCCACCTCGCCGCGTGTTCGTGTTACACCGGCCTCCTTACTTGAGCGGAACCAGCTCCTGTATCTTCGTGCAGCATTCGCACGCCCCAACAGCAGAATTCCGGGCTACGTTATTCCTGCCATGTCCGCGGATCGCATCTCCCTCGGCAGCTGTCTGCGGTCTGCCAGGAACTCTCCAAGGGGGCATTCCCCTATGCCGACTCCATCCAGTAGTCCCGCTGACAGCGGGACTGGCGAGCAGGTTGTACGCATGTCGCAGTTGACATCACGGCCGACTCCAGTTTCTCGCGCCGCCACTTCTGCGGAATTCCATGCCGACTCCACAGTTTGGGTTTCCACGCCTGTGAAGCCTTCCCAAGGGTCGGAGTTTGCGGACAAATTGCGAAATTGGACTACGCCTTCTCCTATGGCGAGTAGCTGGCAAAGCTTCTCCGCACTCACGGTTTTAAGAGCTGTGTCGGCCTCACGCTCTCGACGGCCCAGAAGTTGAATCGGATTTCGCGGATCTGCTGGCCAACATGGCCCATGTCTTCGGGCCAATTTCCCGGGGTGATGTTGCCAAGCTCCTGGACCTTGACCACGAGTATGCTGACTACCACCTCGTCCTCAACGAACTCATTTTCGCCGTCCTCCCCACTGTCCTTCGTTCAACTGCACTTACTTTGTATGAGGAGTCCGCCGACGTCCACCCTCGTGATGGGCGTTGCGCACTGCAGCAGCAGCAGCAGCGCCTTCGTTTCCACGTGGAGGGCATCGGAGACCCAGACGCGCATCGCTTCTAGCTCCGCCTCAAGGCGGTCATTCTGGACGAGACTGCCGACCCTGCGCCTCAACTTGCAGTTTCCCGCACTCTGGCCGAGAAACATCGCAAACTTCACCCGTCTTACACCGACGCCATCTTGGTGCAGGACTTGTACAGCGTGCTCCGATCTTCTGCGGCCGTGTCCCCCTACGTCACACCGCTTTACCAGGTAGTGCTGCGCGAACTGAATGCCAACACCCCCTTCACCTGCGCCGCCCCTGCATTGCGCGTCAGCAAGGTCTTCCGCGATGAGGCCCCTTTCGCCCGTCTTTCCGCGCCTTCCCCTCCGGCATCTGGTGGTGGCGGGCGCGGTGGTGCTGGTTGCGGTGGTGGCAAAGGCGGTGGTGGCAGTGGCAAGTCCACTGTCGGCTCCTTTCATGCGCTCGGCTGGAAGAAGTTGGCGCCTCCCGTCGGTGAGTGGAAGCCCGTGCGCAATGCCCGCTATCTGCAGTGGGAGGGCACTGGCCTCGTCTGCATCACCTGCTTCCGCTTGTTTGCGGTCACCACGGGCCACCTTGACAATGAGGGGGTTTGCCCTTATTCTAGCGCGGCGTCATTCGCTCCGGGGTGGGCACTGGCGGGCGCTCCTGCGGCGTCTCCTCCTCCTCCGTTATCCGCATGGCCGCCCACAGCACCGCCGGCGGTCCATGCCGGTTCTCTGCAGGCCTTGGAACCTCCGTTGCTGGACGATCCCGCTCAGCCCGCTGCGGCGGCAATGTCCATCCGCCTTCGCACTGATGACCGGTACTTCCCCGGAGATGCCCCTCTGGGCGGGGATCCGACTGAGGCTCCGCCGCCAGCTTTCTTCTCCGTTGACGATGGCGACGACACTTGGCCGGCGTTCCGCTCGTCTCCGATCTGGTTGCCGTCATTCTCCGGCAGCGCCGCTGCTAACCTCTCCATCACCGACGTGACATCTTCTGAACAAACGCCGGCCGCAGCGCCGTAAAGCATCCACAATCTTGCTTTTGGCACATTGCACTGTTGCCATAAGCCAACGTTTGAGATTTCTATGTGTTAGCTGGGCCTTAAGGTCCCTCTGAGCCTATGACATTGTACCTCTAGGGTTTGGGTTTAGTGTGCTGGATTTGACACTGTGACACCCGAAACTGTCACATGTCACTTCCTATAGTAGGCTGGGTGACCGTCACCAGTAGACGGGAAACACCCGTTAGGCATTTATGTTATCTCGACTTTTATCAATCACACTTTACCGTTCTGATATAGTAACCCTCAACTTAGAGTTTATCTCTACAGCTAGATATATATTACAGCGCGGAACTATATATATGACAGGTTTGGCCCCACTTACGCTTTATTTAGCCACTGCGACACTGCCGACATGATTGGCTTTTAGCTAAAGCCGGACGCCTGGGATGGAGTGAGGCGCTCCGCGCGTGAGAGTGTCGGCAGCCACGGGTATGGCCTAAGTTTTGTGGGTTGATTTACGGCGCGCTATAGGCCTTTGAGAACATTTATCTTACGGGATTTAACGTTGGACTGGTTTACGTCT
>LGRX02012797.1:0-28938 GCA_001247695.2 Cymbomonas tetramitiformis
GTTTTGTGATGTCACAAAGTGATACCCCCGACAGGGGGGGTCTGAAACCCTGCGATGCAGGAGCACACGTCCCGCCCTATGCGAACCCTACCCACTACCCTAAGAATGGGCGCCATAGGAGCATAGGAAAAGCAAATTCACTTTTGAAAAGTGCCCCCTTTTCCTCACACCCGGCTCTACATAGCTATCTGCCCCGTTTTATGATGTCACAAAGTGACCCCCCCGACGGGGGGGTCTGAAACCCTGAGATGCAGGAGCTCAGGTCCCGCCCTATGCGAACCCTACCCACTACCCTAAGAATGGGCGCCATAGGAGCATGAGAAAGGCAAATTCACTTTTGAAAAGTGCCCCCTTTTCCTCACACCCGTCTCTACATAGCTATGTGCTCTGTTTTGTGATGTCACACGGTGATACCCCCGACAGGGGGGGTCTGAAACCCTGCGATGCAGGAGCTCAGGTCCCGCCCTATGCGAACCCACTACCCTATCATGCTCATGGGGGGAATAATGTTCTGAGGATCGGAGCCGCCTGCCGGCTTAGCTTAGGACGATCGATTGCGAACAAAGAGAAGAGGTCTTAACTGCCTGTGAAAAGTTCGGCTTACTCGTCCCAACTGTCCGCTAGTGGTCGACACGCGAAACACAAAAAAAACATCGGAGTGATCCCCATCATCTCAGCTAGTGGTCTAAACACGAAATAAAAGCCCCGCCTATCCGTTTAGAAGTTAAGATGACCCAGAAGAATAAACATCGTAAGAATCGTTGCCAACACCACCATCATCAGGGTTTTTTTGCCCTGCATAACTTACGTAGAAATTCGGCTTTGAGATGGGTTCCGCATATATGCGCATTATGCTTGCAGCACCCGCATAATTACGGGTGTATACACCTTGTGTAAAACTCCTGCATAAAAGGTACATACAGCAAATCTCCGGAATTTATGCACCCCCCGTATTTATGTGCATTATGGTTGCAGGTTGTGCAAATTTGCTGCATAACTTTGGGTACTGCAAAATTGCAGCATAACTTCGGGTATTGTAAATTTGGTACATAACTTTAGGTAGTGTAGTTTTGTTGCATAATTTCAGGTACTGCAAGTATGCAGCATAACTTTGGGTACTGTAAATTTGCTACATAACTCCAGGTACAGTAGTTTCGCTAAATATTTTCGGGTACTGCAAGTATGCAGCATATATGTGGGCATCGTAGCTATGCAGCAGAGATGTGGGTGTTGCAACTAAGGAGGAGAAGGGTGGGTATTGCAATTAAAGAGCACTATACAATATCACCTCATACTTAAGGTGTTTAAAAATATTTGTTCTACTTGATTCTATTTGATTTACGAACTTTGGTTTATCCCTAAGAAAGATGTGTGGCAAGGTATACACGGTCTCGAACCACTGGTACCCAACAGCTACTTTTAGGACCATGATGCAGCACTCGATGTTGCCTTCCTCAAACTCCTTCACCGCACGCTTGAGGGCTCTTCCCATGTTACTCTTTCCGTTTGTTGTTCCACCAGGAGGGTTGGCGAACACTTTCTTAAACCACGGGTTGACTCTGGAGTACCCATCGTGGCTCTCAGAGTAATACTTATTGGCCCTTACCCTCTCACGATTACACTTTCGTTGACTGAAGGGATCTAAATCGATCTTTCCACCGAACACAACCCTCACAAGGACAAGGATCCACAAAGGGGTCCACCACCGAGAGCTTTCGCTGGTCGTCCAAGGCGTACCACTGGGCTCTGGAGCCTCTACCGGCGTGTCAGACGTGCTTGATTCGCCAGTGACACTCTTTAAACACGCCTTGGTATCTAATCACTTGACCAGGGAATTTAAGGAGTGCACTTTCCCAGACCCTATTTCTTTGTGCGGCTTTGAGTACACCCCCTAGTGCTACTCCACTGGCATCTGTCTGCACAAAGAAGGGTCTAGAACCGTCTGCTGCACCCTTTTGATCGGGTAGGGCCAAGGCTGGGGAGGAGATCAAGGCAGTTTTTAGCTGTTTAAATGCTGCCTTTTCATTCTCGCCCCAGGTCCAGTCCACGCCGGATTTGGTGAGGCGGGTCAACGGGTACGCGATATCTGCGAAGTTCTGGATGTACCTCCGGTAGAAGCCACACATGCCCAGAAACTGTCGCACGTGTGTGACAGTTTCTAGGTCTGGCCAATCGCGTACCGACGCAACCTTATCCTGCTGTGGACGACATCCATCCTGATCCACCACATGCCCTAGGAACCGGACTGATCGCTTGCACAATTTGACTTTCGACTTTTTGAGGTAGACTGAATTCTTTCGGCATGCCTCCAGGACCTGGCGGAGGTGGTCGAGGTGTACCTCATGGGCGCTCTTACCCGGGACCTCAGCCGAGAAAATCATGATGTCATCTACAAATAATCTGCAAAAGGGTAGGTGCCCGAGGTACTGTTGCATCATCCTTTGCCAGGTACTTGGGGAGTTTGACAATCCCATAGGCATGACCAACCACTCGTACGCTCCAAAGTGCGCAGTCATTGCGGTTTTCTCCACGTCCTCTGCTTTCATAGGGACCTGCCAAAATCCCCAAAGGGCATCCATCGTAGAGAAGACGGTAGCCCCTTGTAGATCATCTAAGAGACTCTGGACATCCGGGAGGGGGTACTTGTCCTTGACTGTGATCTCATTGATCTGTCTGTAGTCAATGACTAGACGCAACTCCTTGGGATTACTCGGCTTGGGGACCATCAGCACAGGGCAGCCCCACGGAGAGGCCGAGGGTCGTATGTACCCTTTGGCTAAGAGCTCATCTAGCTGTTGCCGGAGTTGCCGCAACTCCTCCTCCGACAGCTTGTACCCTCGCCGGTGCAAGGCGTTCCCATTCCAATCTGGCCTGAGCCGGACGCCGGACTTGAATTCCCTTGACTGGACTGATTCCGGCAGCTCTCCACCGGGGGCTGCGGAACTCGGAGGTGCTGCACCTGACTTCCTAAGACCCCTGTGTGACTTCCGGGTGCGGCCGCTCATTCTGACGGCCGCGACGACCGCTCTCCTTACCTCCTGGAGGTCCGCCCCTTGGCGTACCAGCTCCCCTGGTCTGCCGGCGTTGATGGCAAAGACAGAGAATCTACACCTCCCAAGGGAGTTGTGAGGTCCTCGCGCTTTTGCTGCATCAACACCCTGGACTCGGAGACTGACTGCTGGTGGATCTCCAGGCGATAAGCGCCGTCCTCGGAGAGCCCATAGTCCTTGAGCTGGAACCACATTAGCCCCGACAGCGGGTGGTCTTTCCCCAGGCGCTTTAGGCCTCGACGGATGTCCTGCCACATAGACTCCTGGTCGGAATCCGAGCAAGAGCTGACACCGGATGAGGTTCCCGCCTTCCTAACCGGACGGCGGGCACTCGTTCCCTGGGACGAGTCCGAGCTGACTGGGGTCGTCCTGGGGAGCCGGCGCCACTCGCGAAGACACCTCCTGCCCATCTGGGTCATCCGGTGTCTCCGGGCTCCAACCCACCAAGTGCTCCTCTCCTTGGCGAGCATCGTCTGCTGGTGCCATGCCATGAAGACAGCTCCAGCTTGACGTCTGCCTCCGCGCCACAGACCCTGTGTCTGGACGACATGCTGGCGCCATGCTGCGAAAGCGGACTCGACCCGGCGCCGACTGCCTTTGTCAAACAGGCCTTGAAGTTGGGCGACCTGTTGGGTGACGTCATTCCACGCTTGGAATGCCAGGCGTTGGAGCTCGCGCTGATGCGCTGACTGGTCCGTCCTGGCCCTCCATGCGACCCACGCAAGCCGCGCTGTTGCGCGCTGACGAGATGGCAGGGAGACGCTCGCACGTCGTTGCGCTGAATTCAGCGCCCAGGTGCTCCATTGACGGAGGGCCAATGCGAGCATGGATTGACGTCGCTCTCCTCGCCAAGCCGGATTGGGTCGGATGCGAGACTCGCGCCCCCGTGACTGGACGACGTCCAGCCGCTCTGGGCGCCGGACATCATCAGACTCCCCTTCTGCCGGGGGGCTCCAGTCACTGGCTCGGTAAATCTCAAAGCGCCCTGGGGCGCTGATGAGATTTCCTTGCTCGCTCCCCACGAGGGGAGAGAGGGAGGACGCTGCCGGTCCCGACGTCGGTTCCTGACGGACGACCCTACTGCTCGCACTCTTGCTGGACGCAGGGAGTGGGGAGAAGGGAGCTGCCGAGGGGTTCAACCCCTTAGCAGAGCGGTCCGAGTCCGACCCGGAGCCGGCGCCTGCCGCCGGCGGTGCCGGAGCCTCGGGCGACGCACGCTTCCGGCGCGCCGGTTGCCGTAGCGCCGAGCTCAATGCGAGCTCGGACACTGGCTCAGCCCCACTGACCCTCGCTGGTGAAGGGGTGTTTGGTGGCGAGGCCCTGGGGGGCCCACCAGACAACCCTGGAGGGGCTCTCAGGGGCGTGCGCGCCGGTGTAACCTCGAGGGTTTCACCGACGTATTGGCGCGCAAGCGCGCGCCGCACTCCCCCCCCCTCTCACGGGAGCGCCAATCCCGGCTGTCTGACCCGCCTGCTGCGCCCCAGAACTCCCCAGAGCCTGGGCCGGCTGGCAGGTTCGCAGCGCGAGACCCCGACCGACCGGACCCCACGGCCGAGCCGGGGGCGGCGCCGGCCCGACCCCCCCCACGCCGGCCCGACCGACCGAGGCATTCCTCTTCATCTGAATACATGGGCATAGTATGCGTGCTATGCGTGAGACCTAATTTAGCTAAAGCCGAAAGTGTACACGACACACGTGGCAACTAGCACCCGCCGATCTAGAAATTTACCACTTGCGCCCGAGCACAAGTGGCCACACCGGCCGAGGCGCGGAGATTTCCGGAAAGGAAGATCCTAGAAAGCTAAAGCCCCACGGGGGACATCAAACGTTGCACGCTCGCAATTTAACCAATCGAAAAGCGGTTGGTGTGGCAACTAGTACCCGATCCTAGGAATACGCCACTTGCGCGCGAGCACAAGTAAGCACACCGGCCGAAGCGCGGAGATTCCCGAATAGGGGGGACTAGAAGGCTAAATTAAAGGTAGGGGAAACCCCGAACCAACCCCGAATTTCAGCAAAGGCTTACGCAAAATTGAAAAATTTGCGCAGCGCTTCCGCCGCGAAGGGTCGGAATTGCCGAAAAACGGAGGCGATTTGGTTTTCCCGCACCTGCGAGTCCAAAAGCACGGATATGCGTGCTATGCGTGCTATGCGTGTATGCGTGCTAGGACTAAGGCAACGCGCGCACCTTAACCCCTAAGCCGGTTTTATTTTTTTGGGAATGTTCGGGTCGTTGTGCATTTCGTTGCATATATGCAATATTTCTTGTGGAAACATGTCAAATAACCCTACAGATCTGCAACCCTTGGGAAAGCTTTCCATAGGCATGTCATCCCTGTGCCCTCCCTATGCCCGCCCTTGGGAACGCTCGGGAAAATCCGGAAATATTTTCCAAAGGCTTGGAAAGTTTTCCATAGGGTATTTCCATAGGGATACTCCCTTTTGGAGTTTCCATAGGGTTTCTATAGGGCTGTATGCCTATGGAAAAGGACGTTCCATAGGCATGGAAGGCCGTATAATCACCCTATGGAAAAGTAAACATTTCCATAGGACGACTATATGCATAACCAGGACTATGGAAAACCCTATGGAAAATGTAAACCCTTCCATAGGGCGGCTATAGGCATAGGGGGCCGATGGAAAGCCCTATGGAAAATATAACTTTCCCATACGCTTTCCATAGGCATGTCCAAGGGCGGGCGTAGGGCGGGCGTACGGATAGCGCACCTATGGAAACTTAGCGTATACTATGAGTTTTCCACAAGGTTTTCCATAGGGCGGGCATAGCGATAGTACACCTATGGAAATGTACAATTCGCCCTGCGTATTCTCGGGAATAAAGTCGTAATTCCATAGGGCCTTCCATAGGGATGCCATAGGTATGGTAGGCCTATGGAAACGTATAATTCACTCTGCGTATTCTCGGGAATATCAACGTAATTCCATAGGGCTTTCCATAGGGCCCCCATAGGGATAGTATACCTATGGAAATATACAATTCATTCTGCGTATTCTCGGTCAATAAAGACGTAATTCCATAGGGGTTTCCATAGGGTTAGCTATAGGGATAACACAGGGTGAGCATGCCGTAGGTATACTCCTGATACAGGTGGCAAAGTCGATACCTATAGTATCCATATGGAATACGTTTCCACACGTATACCGTACGTATGGAACCGAGTTCCATAGGTATAGCCAGCCTATGGAATGAGCTTTCCCAGGGGTGAGCCACCCAGTGGAAAGGTCTTCCGTAGGTATATCATCCGTATGGAAACATGTTTCCCAAGGGATACCGTACCTGTGAAAGGGTTTCCATAGGTATAACCATTCAGGTTTCATAGGGTGAGCATAGGGTGATGATTCATGATATATCCAGGCTTTCCATAGGGCTTTTACTACATATATACATATTAATATACAGAATAATTCCATCTATGAAATGAACAAGTTATTCGTCATGTAAGTCGCCCACAAAATCTACATGCCTATCTAGTATGAGCATCATCTTGTCTTTATCATATCTCCATGGTGGATCATTGAAACCGAGTTTGTGCTCGCCGAGATAATATACCAACCTATTTGCATCGGGTCGTCGAGCTGGAATTCTCTTGGTCGTGATGAACCGGTCAAAGTTCCATGGAATGGGTACAATGCACACCAAGCACTCAATCTCAAATGCTTGGATGAAAACCTCGGAAAGGTCCCATGGCAAGTCCGACCTCAACATCATATTGTTCGCCACGGTATCTTGAAATGCTGCCTTCAATGGAAACCATCTTACTTTGAGGAAAACAAATTGTTTCCTGCCAATCGGGATGCTATAAATTTTCAGAAGCTCGCCGTACTTGCAACACATACTTTCCAAAGGGTGAGCATAGGGTGGGCACAGGGTGGACATAGGGCGGCTATAGGGTGGGCATAGGGTCAACATAGGATGCAAGGCAATTGTGAATTGGGCATAGGGTGAGCATAGGGTGGACATAGGGTGATCATAGGGATGTTATAGCGTGGACATAGGGTGATCATGGGGATGTTATAGGGTGGGCATAGGGTGAGCATGTGGGAGGGATACACTTACGATGAAACGTAGTCACAACCGGCAGATCGTCGTTCTCCGCGGGTGTAGTTATCTTCCATGATACCAAGAGCTCGGCCATCCCTGGTATCAAATATAGCATCGGCAGGAGTTCGTCCAAGCGCCAAAACCTAAATACCTTGTACGGCTTTCCCGGAATAAGCCGTCCGTTACGTCGAGAGCTGGGGTGACACCGAAGTTTGTGGCAATGGAGGCACTGGGTAAGGTCGTCATGCCGGCCCGGAGTGAAGATCATGCATTCATTCTTGCAAACGTCGGCGGTATGGTACGGCAGGGCAAAATCCTTCCACATAGACAAAGCTTGTTTGAAGGAGGTCGGGAAACCATTTCGTCTCCGATTGCCGATGATGTCAACGTTGCCAATCACCGTTTGCCGCATGAGATTGAAGATTTGATCAAACATGGATTGGGTAGCATTGTGCTCGGATTTCGTTTCGAGCAGATCAATGACAAGACGATGCATTGTTGAAACCTTCTCGGCATAGACGTGATCAACGACCTGTGAAATCACGAGAGGCATCCCCAACTTTACAGGAACTGCAAAATAAAAAAAGGCATTTCCCTCCGCATGTCCACCCTATGCCCGTCCTATGCCCACCCTATGCCGACCCTATGGAAACATCCAATGCTTTCCATAGGCATGCCTACCCAGTGAACCACCTATACCCGCCCTTGGGAATGCTCAGGCCCACCCTATGGAAACATTCCATGTTTTCCCAACCTATGCCCGCCCAATGCCCGCCCTATGGCCACCCACTGGAAACGTCCAATGCTTTCCATAGGCATACTTACCCAGCGCTCTACCTATACCCGCCTCTGGGAATGCCTGTTCCCACCCTATGGAAACGTTCAACGATTTCCCAACCTATGCCCACCTGTTGGCATACGTACGCCCACCCTCGGGAAATACAGAAAGAGGGGTACCTCTTGGTTATCCATATCCTCATCGTTGGCAGCAGGACTTAGGAGACGGGCACAATGTTCTTCCAGCTTTCTCAAATGATCACGGAGAATTTCGTCCGCTTCTGCATTGGCATCTTCCATGTCATCATCACCTCCAAGGGAACCACCATCACCACCATTACGGTCACCCCCGTCATCACTTGAAGTATCGTCCTCACTACTACTTTCCCCCATGTATACCGCTCCTTGCCATCTCTTGTATAGCTTCGTATGTCGTTGTATCGTTCGAAGAGGTTTTTCAACTTGTAGTCGGCACACGGTGCAAGGACATGGTGGCATGTCGACCCCGTGGTTGTTTAATACAGTAGTCTCTCAAATATAAGAATGTCGGAGAATCAGGTGTGGGGTGCGCATTCTAAAGATTTTGAGAATTTCGCCAATTTAATTCTTAACACGTGGGTCGTGATAAGAATCCATATTGGGCTAATCTGCCCCATATATTCTTAAACATGGAAAAGGGCATAAATATTCCTAAAATTCGACCAAATATCGATCGCCCCATTTATTCTTAATTTCGCGATTCGAAATTTGCGGCGGCTGCCTCAAGTTGAATCGACAAAATAAAGCGTGTCTTGTAAAAATTCACTATGAAACGAGTATGGACGACCAGACACGGAAGAGTCTTCGGCTTCTGAAAGAGGATTTCTCTGATGGATTAATTAGCCAGTCTCAATTTGAAGAGTTGCGCAGCTCGGTGATCAAGTCCGTGTTACATACCCCAACACCGGCTGAGCCCCCTTCACAACAGGTCCCGATACAGGTCCCTGCACCAAGCCACGTAGAGCCCTCGGCGAATAATGTCAGCGACCCGAACCGGGCGACTGCGACTTGTGCTAATAAGTTTGCACGCCTCTCAACAAAAAAACCACCGAAACATTTCCTGGAGCACTCGGACACAACGTCCCAATCTGGGTTTATTTCCTGCATCACCCAATTCAAGTCGATATCAATCTATACATTCAACATCGGGGGTTTATTCTTAAACACGCAAAACCTGTTATGAAAATAAGAATACCCCTCGAGAAGTTTGCCCTATATTGCAGGTCGAAATTTAAGAATATGGCCAAAAAAAAAAAGTTTGGGGTACGCATTCTAAGCGATTTTTGAGTTTCTTCCGGGGCGAGTTTCTTATATTCGGATATTCTTATATTTGAGAGACTACTGTACTGGCCCACAACACACCATCCATACCAGCACGCATGACTACTTGGAACCGTTGCTTCCTTTTTAACTTTTCATTTGCTAGGCATAGGGTGATCATGAGGTGGTCATAGGGTGGGCGTAGGGTGGGCATAGGCATGGAAACAATACGATGTGTTCCATAGGGCGGTCCGCCCAATGACATCCCTATGGAAGGTGTTCAATACCTTCCATACCATGAACGTAGGGTGGACATAGGGTGGACATACGTTAGGAATGCTGTATTCTGGTTCCATAGGGATGCCCACCCTATACAACCTATGGGAAAATAACTTGAACTTTCCATAGGGATATTGGGTTGATATTCTATGAACGGTCGAGGTGTTAACCCTATAATAGTGGCGTCCGTAGGGCTGGAAATAATTACACAGGGATGGAAAACCCTATGTAAAACCTATGGGAACGCATTTCCATTGGCTTTCCATAGGGCAAAAACCTTTCCATAGGGCACTTTTAAATCCCCTATCTGAAAATCGTATGGAATGGCTCTGGAAAATTTGCCACAGGCCCCAATGGAAATCGTTTCCACCGGGTGATCATAGGTTGGCTCACCCCATTTTCGGGATTCCATAGGTTATTTATAGGGATGGAATTAAAAAAATGAAAAATAGGGCAGATTAAAACAGGCCCTTTTTGGACCCTACAACAGCAACACGCCGCACTTGGAAAATGCCTATGGAAAATGCAGAATTACACTGTTAAGGAATGCCACAGAGATCATCCCTATGATTGTGGCGTCCATACCTGTGGAATGGCCTGGAAACAGGTTAAAAAACATCACCAATGTACCCTATGGAAAATCCGGAGCCTGTGGAAAAAGTGGTGTGCCCTATGGGAAATCCAGAGCCTATCCCTATGGAAACCCCTATGGAAGACCCCCTACCGCCGCCAAAAACCCCCCCAAATAAAATGAGCTTGTTCGATCACCCCCAAGAAAACAAACCATTTGTTCACTGACGAGGGGGGCAAAAAAACAAAATTGCGGCCTGTATGCGCTGTTTTGGCTAGTCGAGATTTTATTTCTGGAACTTCAAAAAAAATCGGGATCTCATACGTTCGATTGAGACTGAGAACGACGGCCACCTCTAGACCATTACGAAGGGTTGATTACATTTAATCCCAGTTTAAATTTTATAAGTCGATTATCTCCGATGCAATGTCACTGATGAGAGTCTGAGACATCGCATCGTCATCATCGTCGTCATCGTCGATCGTGCTCGCAACCTCGCATGACGATGACGAGTCGATCCGATGTGACTTCTGAACGGCAAAGTTTTTGAGCACTTCGATTTTTCTGAACGGTCAAGTTCAAACTCACGTTATTGCACTCTTCACAGTTCGCCGTCAGCAATGTTGCAGCAGCCTCGCCAGTGAGTTGCGTGCTGTGATATTTTTAATTCTCACAGGTTGCAATATGGCACTGGTTTGCAGTGCATGTTTTGGTTATGCATGTGTATTATTTTGTGTGTGCTTCGCGCGCTCATACTTGGCATGCGTGAAACTTTGACTAGGAGTGAACGGGAAATTCCCGCGAGTCCTTTGCACTCGAAATAGTTGGTTCAAATCCAACTCACTCCACATCCCCCTTTTACTTTCCTTTGCTTCTTTCGTTGACGACTGCTATTTTCTTTCTTCTTTACTAAACGTTAGTTGGTTGGTTTCGTTTTTCAGATCCGCTGAAAACGTTCGCGTGGCGAAGTCATATTAGGTTTTCATCTCGCGTTCATATTCGCATTTATTTGAGGTTGCTCGGTTGTTAATTATGTTTTCAATAAAGGTTTATTTTGTGCGTTTCCGCTTTTTACTAAGTGTTGGCTCTTTACTTTCCTTTTCAGATTGGCTGTTTTCGAGGAGGGCGAAATGGAGGAAATCGACCGCCTCGAGTACAACGTCAACTTCAAGCATCCCTTCAAACATTCTAGGTTGATAAGTCCTTTATGTTCTCAATAGAATATTCTTTTGTGCGTTTCCGCTTTTTTACTAAGTGTTGGCTCTTTACTTTCCATTTTAGATCGGTTGTTTTGGAGCGAAGCGAGATGGAGAAAATCGACGGCCTCGAGTACAACGTCAACGTTTAGGTTGGCATCTTGTAAATAGAAAGAGCACGAGAAGAACATTATTTTGCGTATTGTAAATAGAAAGTGCACGAGTAGAACATAATTTTGTGTATTCGTTGGTATGATAAAATTTGATAGTCCCATTCGTATTCCTTTCTGCCTAGCTAGATACATGTTAATCGTAGTAAAGATGCTCGAGTATTTTGTTTATCTCGCATGTGGAAACATAGTGAACACACTGCATGTTGCTAATGTGCAATATGTATGCTACACAGTCAGTGCTACACGTACAGTATCCCTATACTGCCCCACTACTGTGCCTATGGAAAGTAAATATTAATTAAGTTCCATACGTATAGCATCCCGATATTATCCCTATATCGTGCCTATGGAAACCATATATATCTACTGGTTCCATACCTATACTATGCCTATAGTAAATAGTTTCCATACGGATAACATACGTAGGGAAAGATGTTTTCCATACCTATAATATACGGTTTTCATACGCATGGTATCCCTGGGGAAAAAGCTTTCCGTAGGTATAGTACACCTGTGGAAAATGCTCTCCATAAGTATAATAACCGTATGGAATATGAATTCCATAGGGCGGGTCACCCTACGGAAAGCGTTTCCATAGGTATACTCCTGATGCTGTTAACGGAATCATACGTATAATATCCGTATGGAATACCTTTCCATAAGTATACAGCACGTATGGAATTGTGTTTCCATAGGTATAGCCATCCTATGGAATAATCTTTCCCAAAGGTGAGCCACCCAGTGGAAAACCTTTCCATAAGTATGTCGGCCGTATGGAAACCTATTTCCCAAGGGACGCTAAGTGTATGGGCCCGTCTTCCGTAGGCATAATGTCCGTATGGAAAGATCTTTCCCAGGGGATACCATACCTGTGGAAAATGTTCCATAGGTATATCGACCGTATGGAAGATTGCTTCCCAAGGGATACCATGCCTATGGAATTCGCTTCCATAGGTACACCGTCCGTATGGAAACAGGTTTCCCAAGGGGTACCATGCCTGGGGAAAAGATTTCCATAGGTATGACCTATTAGGTTCCATAGGGCCAGCATAGGGTGATCATAGGGATGGAACATATCCGTGTGTTTTTCCACAGGGTTTTCCATACGGCTTTCCATAGGAATGCTATAGGGATGACATAGCTACGGAAAACGCTTGATATTCCAGGACTTTCCATTGGGTTTCCATAGGGTTTTCCATACGATATTTTCCATACGATTCCTTCCATCCCTATGGAAAACGTTCCATAGGTATGGACGCCACAATCATCCCTATGGAATGCCTTGGAAAACCCTATGGAAAGCACAATCACCCTATGGAATGCCCTGGAAAATAATGAAAACCTTCCCAAGGGTGAGTATAGGGATGGAAACTCAAAATTTTTGTTTTCGAGATAACCTCCAGTATCCATTTTCCCTTTTCCATAGGGCTTTTCCATAGGGTTTTCACCCGTTTCCATGCCTATGGAAAGCTTTCCCAAGGGTTGCAGATCTGTAGGGTAAAGTCATCATGTGAGAGGTGTCGATTGACCCGACAGTTTGATACGAACATCCACCATCTTGTTCATTATATCCACTTATATATGCACATATTGCCCTTTGGGTCAAACGCCCTTTGGGTCAAAAATGACCCAAACACCGGCTTAGGGGTTAAAAGATTGTCGTCGAGCTAGATTCCTCCACACCGACGCGGCTCCAAGCAACCTGGAACCCTCAATCCCACACACCACCGCGCAACAAGAACGAGAGCACAGGCATTCTCGATTTCGTAGTGCAAGTACTCGCTAGCTAATCGCACAAGGCGGGGCGGGTTGATCAGAATTTGCGCAAGAAAGACAAGGAAGCAACGTGAAAACACGAACTAATTACCATTTTGTAGGAGTCTACACCTTGACTTCTTCTCTTCTTTACGGTTTCGGACTTATACTATTCTACACTTATTAAACGACCGCACGAGGTATGCTTACGTTTGGTCAACTACAAGACTTCGGTTTCGTAAATCTTAATAGTTATGCTTTTGCTTTCAAGTGTATGCTTTCAATACACAATATACAGCGGATACGGCTCTTACTTTTTATGTTACAATTCTCAGTTCAGTTCATCTCTCCGAAACGGGTTACACTTAGAGTTCTTATGCATTCAGGAACTCTTTCCATAACTCAACTGTACTGAGTACTCCGTACAACAGTCTAGGCACCTCACATCAACATCATTCTGATCGGTCCTACTGTACTCCGTACTGAGTACTCCTGCGTTTTATACTTAGCCGTTTTTCTTGCTCTTGTGCTTGCCTCCTAGCACACTCGAAAGCCGCTGCAGGCTGCGGTAAAATCTGCGGGGCGCTCCGATAATGCCGGAGCGTCCTAGCCCGGGCTTGGCACAACGAAATGAGCTGGATGCGTTTCAGGGATTCCACATTTTCCATTGTGTCATCTCACGAGAACAAAAGAGCTCGAAGCTCCTCATCGGACAAAATGTGTGCGAAAGCCATAACTGAATAAATATCCGGATAAAATGAAGCTGAAGCGCGAAAGATGCCGAAATCACTCTGCCGTAATTTCCCGGAGCAACCGTACGTCCCAAGCGATAGCGAGAATCAGATTCCGTGACCTCAAAAGGGATGGCCGCGCTCAAACTAAAGATAGAGCAAGTATGAAATAAAATTCACGGGAAAAAACAAAACGCGCAAACGTGAAGTGGTCCCACCACCTGTTGGAAACAGCACGGCAGCCTAGGGGAGCTCGCTCCCGGCAGTAATAGAACGAACTCAAGATATGAATAACATACGAGATAAATACCTGGACTGACACAAGCAGAGTCACCAAAGATGATACACCGGAAATGACACGTGACAGTACGAACATGTCACAGTGCCAATTCCAGCAGGTAGCATCGTTGCTAGGTCACGACGCCACAACCGGGTCACGTACACGCCTACATGACAAAGGCTGAAGCGAGGGATAAATTCGGGGGTTTAAACCTGGGTTGAAACTAAAATGACCCCCTTGGGCTTAAACCGGTTAACGGTTTAAGCACAACCTAGATCAGTAGTGTTGGCGATAGTCTTCCTTCGCTATCCCGGCAACGATGATGGTCACTTACAACAGGTTGCACGCGGCATCCGCATACGGCGTCGCATCACGCAGCTTCCAACGCCCACGCGTGCCGAGTACGGTATGGGTTGCTGGCCGTGCTACAACTAACAGTGGTTACCGTACGGTACGGTAACGCCGACCTGTCGGGAAGGCTGTGAACGATTGCTGACCTATCGGCCACCAGGCAGGTAGGCTTGGGGCATGCGTATACGTGTGCTGGGGAACTTGGGGCCTCGAGTGGGATCAGGCCCTACAAATTATTGGCCCATTCATCCGTGTGGATTTGCATATGGACAGCGTATGGATATCGTAAGGACCCATATGGACAACCGTATGGACGGTCTGAGCAGATTTCTGGCGAAACCTTGATGCATATGTAAGAACCATACGGACGACGCGTAATTGTGGTGTCCATATGAAAATGTCCCATGGACATCGTAAGGATTTCATATGGACACCGTATGGACCACCATATGGACACCGTATGGACAGAAAACATGTCCACATGGTGTCCATACGCGTGGACAGAGGCACTAATCACCCGCACGACAGCGCAGGGACACCGTATGGAAACCCGTATGGATAGCGTATGGACACCGTAACCGGACGTGCGGACAACGTATGGACAACCGTAAGGACATCGTATGGACAGCGCATGAAAATCGTAATCGCACGTGCGGACACCGTATATAATCCCGCAAGGACGGCGTATGGACGGCGTATGGACATCGTAAACGTGCGCGCGGACGGCATATGGACTCCCATAAGGACAACGTATGTACGTCGCATGGACATCATAACCAGACGTGCGGACAACGTATGGATAGCCGTAAGGACAGCGTATGGACATCATAATCGCACATGCGGACACCGTATGTAATACCGTAAGGACAGCATATGGACGACGCATGGACATCGTAAACGCGCGTGCGGAGGGCATATGGACGCCCATAAAGAAAGCGTATGGACGACGCATGGACATCGTAACCGCACGTGCGGATACCGCAAGGACACCAAGTGGACAGTCGAATATAGATAGTCCAGACGTATGGACACGTGCGTCCGTACGTGTGGACGACGTCCTTATCCGGATGAACGTCGCTGTCCGTGCGGATGGAAACTTATTTACTTAGTATATTTTACATATCCACGCGTATGGACATCGGTGTCCGTACGTGTGGATAGCTTGTGATAATACTTATCCATGCGTATGGACGATTCCATCCACACGTATGAACAAGACGTCCGTACGTGTGAACACCGTATGGAAAGACGTAAGATTTGTCAGCACGACAGAGCAGGACACTGCAGGACATTCACGAATGGTACACGTATATACAAAATGTTTACAAAATATTGTGCTATTCTAGCCTAGCTTCTCGGCTTCTTTCCTGGCCTCTGGTCTTCTTTGGCAGGTGCAAGTGCATTCTTTTTCTTTTTAAATCTAAGAGGTGACTTTTTGGCAGCCTCGTTCTTGGAACCGCCCCCCTCCTTCTTCTCCTCCTCCTCCTCCTCCTCCTTCTTCTCCTCCTCGGACGCCTCCTCATCGTCCACAGCCTCTCCTTCCTCTCCTTCATTAGCAGCGACAGCCTCATCCTCGACAGCCTCAACATCCGTCCCATCATCATCATCCTCATCATCGTCCGCGTTACCCTTTTCCTCCTCAACATCCGCATCGTGCATCTCTTCCTTCTGACACCCCCGCACGTCCTGAAACCAGTGACGGCTCGTTCCTCTCGTATGACACTGCAAGTGAATGCAACCTAAGTAAGTGCATTAAGAGCAAAGACAACAAATGACAAGCTAAATGCAACTAGAACAATACAAGCAAACACACCGTGACGGGGGGATATCCACGGTCCCGTTCCGATACCTCAGCAGGCTCCAACTTCAGGCCGGCCAGTTTTCTCCCTGTCATCCTCTCGGGATACAGCTTGTCCGTGTTGGCGTGCCTCAAGTAGGCCTTGTGTATCCTGCGTACATAAACCACTTGTTAGACGGCGTCCTTACATATGTACACCGCCTTCCACCCGTATGGACGGCACAATAAATGGTGTCCACGCGTATGGACAGCGAAACAACACCACGCACACATGTACACATGGACGTTCGCGTAAGTGCAAAAGGTAAAAATGTGAACGTTGCAGGGGAAGGCAGGGAGGGAGGGAGGACTTGCCAGATAACATTTTTTCTTACTATAACTGACTGGAGGTTGTGCTCCAGCATCTCCATCGTTTTATTAGCCGTCCCGGTGCGGAGTTGCTCGGCACTCACGAGCTCATCCACCATGGACATGTGGTGGGATAACATCCTCTCCACGGGGTAAACGTCCCCCTTCTCTGGGAGGTGCACCACAAACTCCACGTACAGCTCGTAGGTATCCCTGGGCAAAAGCATCGGCTTCTCGTTTAAGGATTTCCCCGGCCCGATGGCGGCGACGGTTGCCCGACCGATGACGAGGTTGGAAAGGCCAGTTTTGGTGGCCTTGCCGGTGTCGTAACCGTCACCGATACGACCCACGTCCGCCTGGGGGGTGGCAAACACGTCAACCTGGTCCCCGACAGCCAAAGGGCCCTCCAGGTTGGGGGAGTGCTCGTCTGCCTGCGGCGCCGACCCTTCGGAGACCGTCTGTTGGGGCGCTTCCACCTGGACACCGTGGGGACGACGTATGGACTAAGTCGTTCGTACGGGCGACACACGCGTGGAAACATATAAGAAAAACAGTTAAGAACTGGCGCTCACTAGCCAAAACGTACACCCCTGTGGACAACGTGCAAACTACGTGGTTCATAAGCGTGGAAACAATCAAGCGGCACAAGTTGAAAAAGGGTTCACATAACCACGCGCCTGGACACCGTTGGACAGCGAGTGGACACCGCAGTTTACAGGCGGAAGAGCACAAAAGTTACCTTCGGTTTCTTTTCAGGGGCTTCAGGGGCTTGGGCACCAAGCGCTTTGAAGATCTCAAAGTGCTTGCCTTCGGTGAGTGGGTTCCCAGCAGCCACTGCCAGAGCCACCTGCAGGCACGCATCTGTCTCCTCCGGGGTCGGCATATCCCTGTGCCCGTACACCTTGTACCCGGCCGCTGGACCCTTGTACCGGATGTGAAACCCGTCGGGGAAGTCCTGGGTGACCTTAAATTTCCAGCGACCGGGCCCATCCGAGTTATTTTTTAAATAACTCAACCGGTTGGTGACGTATGTTTTGACCATGCGCAGGGGCACCTGCGGGTGTCGGGACTGGATATGCTTGGATATCTTGTTGTGCACGGCCACCCCGATGACGGCGACCGTCCCAGGGGGCAGCTTGCCTGTTCCATGCCAGTCGTCGATTATCTCCCGGGCGTCTTCCTTCATGTCGTTTAAAACTTGGGCGCCCGGGTCCAACACCAACCGCTCTGTATTTGCGGCCTGCGCAGCCTCTGCAGGTTTGGCTGCACCCCCCGCCCCGGCAGCCCCTGCAAACATCAGCATTTGCTGCTGCATGCTCTGCATTTGCTGCATCATTTGCTGCATCGCGGAGTTTGACCCGGTCGCCTCGACCAAGTTGGTTTGGCGACGGGTCGGTGTCGTGGAAGTGGGGGCGGGGGGTGGTGATTTTGGTTTCTGTGTGCGTTGTCTTCCGGGCTGAACTCGCAATCTGGTCATGTTGGGAACTTACGAAACAAAAAAGCGAGGAGGTTCGTTTGCTGGAGGACTGTGGGCGTTTGTATTTGGCTTACTTTTGGCGGCGATGGCATGAAAACGGTCTTCACGGGCGTGGACAGCGCTGCCTTCGTGGCGTTCATCCGTACAGTACGGGCGTCCGAACGTATGACCGTTGAGCTGGTGTATGAGACAGCGTCGTCCATGGGCGATTTTGAACATGCATGTCTCAATTTCTTTTTTCTTTTTCAAATTGGTATCAGAGTCCTCTCTGTAGGGAAACGCGGTTTTATGAATATAAGTTTTGCCGTGCAGCGGGTTTCCATCATCGTGGGTGCTTGGCCGAGTGGTCAAATGTTGGTAAGCCGAACGCGTTACACGCGAGGGTGAGGGGTTCGAATCCCCTTGGAGGCATGGGCATCCACGATACCCCTTGTGGTCTAGCGATATGAGGCGATTGCCGCCGACGACGCCGCTAGTCCACAAGGGGCGTCGTGGGTGCCCACCCACGCCTCCATGCCATTTTAAGTTTCGGTAACTCATGGAGACCGTCCGATTAAGACTGGGGGGTTCATCTGGACCGTCGATTGCACTGTCCGCTGGGAAACAATCCCACTGAGTGCCTGTTCTGGGGTAAATCGCAAGCAGCGAGAGGGCGTCTAACCCCCCTCCCGCTTAATTTTTTTTTTTGTCCCCCCGCTCCGATTTTAGCCCTCCATCGGCCTTTTTAAGGGATTTTTTTTTTTGCCATTTTTTCGCTAAGTATTTCTACCCAAGTGTCCACCGTGTGGTAAAATGTGCTGTCCGTACGCTGTCCATACGGTTTGTATGTTTTTATTTTCCATGAGGTCCAGTTTCATGTCATATGAACGGTCTGAAAAAGGCCGTCCATGGGACATGAATCATACGGACAGTCAAGGCTAACTCGGATGGACAGCGTATGGACTGCTAACTGACGTTTCCACGCGTGTGGACATTTTTCAACAAAAAGCGTACAAACACTATAAAGTCGTACGAAAACTCGTAATTCAGCGTGTGCTTTTCCTATCCATCCATGCGGACTGTTCAAAATGTGCTGATTTTTCCAACCATATGGACAGACCGTCCATGGGACATGCCCACGTGTGGAAATGTGCTTATTCATACGAAAATTCGTACGAACCCCACATGGACAGCTAACTGACGTTTCCACGCGTGTGGACAACCGCTCTCATGGACTAGAATGCTTGCGGAATCCACACGGACAACACATAGCGTCCATCCTTAATCTAACGTGTGGACCACGAGTTTACAACCTTGACGTAAGTGTCGGTGCATTCGCGCAGATGTGACATGGAACGTATGAACACCGTTGTCCATACGCTGGAAACCTAAGCCTAGCGTACGAACGCCGTACGTACGACGCACGGACGACCAAAGATGCCATTTTGTCCCTGCGTTGAATGCAATGGTGAAAGGTGGTTATCCAGTAAGCAAACTCTCCGGCACGTGCGTGCCAATGGACTTTATGGTGATCGATCGCCGTCACCAGAGCGACAACAAGATGAACATAGTGAGGAGGAGGAATTCCCAGAAGATGTTGCCATCCACGAGGCAGCAGATGCGACGATCAAAAAAATCAATCGGCTCTTCTTGGGACCTCAAGAGGACCCAAGCGCAGAGGTAGGTCTTCCTTATCAGCTAAGTCAGCAATTCATCAGCATTCATCACATTCATGCCTTCTTTGAGGATGTGTGTGTGTGTGTGTGTTTGTGTGCGCAGGAAAGTCTAGAAAACGTCCAAGCGTCCGCTGACGTTGTGGCGAACAATTTCGTGTTGGATCTTCTCGTCTCCCACAACCACCACAACAGCTCGCAGGCCTACTTCGATGCGATTCTGAACATTCTGCGTGTTCACTACGTCGACAAAGTAGCCGATAGTGCACATACTCACATCGCAGAGGTTCCATCTACCTATGCACAAGTATTGCAGAAGTGGAAGGAGATGTTCAAGGGATACAACGAAGTGGACGTTTGCCCCGAGTGCTCCGAATTCTTTCAGGACGAGCACGCCAACCGCGACAAGTGTCCGAAATGCCTGGAACCGAGATACGAGGACGGAAAGACGGTGAAGGGGGTATACATTCCTGGTCGAGCTCGCTGTATTTTTCGATGGTGGCCGCTCGAAACGCTGTTCACCGTATTCTTCCTGACGCCGGAGTTAGCCATGCTAGCGCGTACGTGGTGGAAAGAAGGCATGTTGGACAAAGACCCCCGAGCGGAGGTACATGGTATACTGGGTGAGTTTACTCCGAAATTTCAATCCGTGACTGTGTACACCGCATGGACGTAAGGACTGTACATCGTCCGTGGGTACGATTAGCATCGTCCACCCGTGTGGACGAAGCAAGTGCGGAATTCGTATGTCGTATTTCCCACTGCTCGTGCAAACTCGTCCATGTAGGTGAACACCATATGGATGGTAAATACGTACGCCGTCCGTACGCACGGACGTCGTTATCCACTCGTGTGAACAGTTTAATTGCGGAAATCTTAGGTGCCATTTCCCAGAGCTCGTGCAAACCTGTCCATGAGTGTGAACACCGTATGGACAATTCGTTCGCTCGTCGTCCGTACGTGTGTACTTAGTTATCCACCCGTGTGGACAGTTAGTGTAAGGAATTCTCATGTATCGTTTCCCAATGCTCGTGCAGACTCGCCAGGATTTCTCAACTTCGTTCGCAACAAGTGGGACGTCTTTAAAGACCCGAGGAACATTGCCATCATGGCGTGTGCGGATGGCGTCCAATCCTTCAACGACGGCATACGCACGGTGACTCCGCTGTGTTTTACGATTGTCAATTTCCCAGGAGAAATTCGCTGCAAACGAGAATACGTGATGACTTGGGGAATCTGGGATGGAAAACCGAAAGTCAGCAGCAAGTTCTACGACATGTTCACCTTGGAGGTTAACAGACTGACTATCGGCGTACGCATGTTCGATGTGATTACCAACACGGTTTTCACGTTCAAGCTCGTGCTGTACAAAGTGCTCGAAGACTACGTTGGCTTGAGCGACGCAGCGAGACGATTGGGAGCTAATTCGTACTTAGGTTGCCTAAGATGCTGGATACGGGGTACTGAGAAATCTACATCTGGTCTAACGAAAATCATATATTCCTCACTACACCAAGGACTGCAACCAGGTAAACGCATGACCCCTTCGTTTGTCCCCTTTCCTTCTTCGGCTGTACGTGTGCCCACCGTGTGGACACCCCACGGACAGCTCGTGGATTTTTAGCTTACATTATGTGTTAAAGAACACCCTGTTCGGGCTAGTGGATACCGGCGTCCATACGCGTGGACGACGGAACCATATGTCATCCGTACGCGTGATTCACCGTCTAAGCGTGTTGTGTTGATTTTCTCCGCCGGCATTGAGCAGGTGAATCAATTCCTCTTCGCACCAACAGCGAAGTCCGCGAAACCCAACAGCTCCACGCCAAGATGATCAGAGAGGGACGAGTGCCTAAATCAATCATCGAGGAATTCATGAAGCAGAGCGGGGTCAAGGAACCATGCCCGATGTCAATCATTCCTGATTTTGACGTTGTAAAAGACTACCTTCTCGACTTGATGCACATCTTGTACAACCTGATTCACGGCGTCCACTGCGTGATTTTTGGTGATGGTTGGGGACCGAACACACGCAACTATGCGCGAAAGATGAAGGTCCATCGATCGTGGGTTATCGCACCCCCACCCAGAAATGTAAACGATCGAAGATCTGCTGCGAAGCGACTGGCAGGTAAGCTGGTAGGTCGTTTGCGAGTTTCTGCTGTTCCATACGGGTGGACACCTTGTTCCGTCCGGACGGACGTCCTATGCCACCGTTCGGACGACGTATGGACCCTCCACTGTATGCCTAACAATGTAAATTCTTCGCAGACAAACCATCACCGTGGGGACTGTCACCGATCGCAAAGACCGGTGCAATCAAGTGGGTACGAAGTTTGAAGCTCCCGACAAATATGGGACCTCTACCTAAGAAACTTTTGCAGGAGAAGTACAACAGCCCGAATAAGGTGCGGAAGATGAAGGCCGCGGAGCTGGTGGTATCCCTCACTTCTGGGATACTGGGCGTTATTGCATCCTGGCAAAATGCTGACGGGCAAGTTCTCCGTCCACAATACGCGAAGTTCGTCGGCGAATTTGCGGTGGTGGTTCGAGAATTAACCGCCCCCTCAATTGATCCAGAGGTACGTTAATTAGCCTAATCCACGTGTGCTTCGGTGTGGACACCGTACGGACGCCGCACGGACGACGTATGAAGTCGTTGTCCATCCGGGTGTTCCTCCAGTATTCACACCTGTCATGTCCCGGTTCGAGATTAAGGTTGCCTCTCATTTTGCCTTTCAGGAAATGAACAAGCTGCAGAGCCGAGTCATGAAGTTGAGAGATGAGATGGAGCGGAACAACTCCCCTGAGGCGTTGGTGATTATGTCGCATCTTCTCGTGCACATTGTCGACCAGCTGAAGGACAACGGCCCTGCACGGGAAATCTGGATGTATGTCTTCGAAGACTATTTCGGGTTGTTGAAGCTGTCCATCAAGACCCGCTCACAACCAGTCGCCAGCATGATGAAAGGATTGGAGTTGCGGCGAACGGTTTCCATGGTTGCGGGCATCAAGCAGATGCATCGAATTGGTCGAGCTCCGCATTATCGACCTCCTGCAAAGCAGAACATCTTTACAACAAAATCAAGCACTGTGCGGCCATCCGCTGGTGAGCACATCCATAAGTATTATGTGTACCATGCATGTCAGTCTGTCCATGCGTGTGGATGCTTTGTAAGTACGTTTGCACGTAGTTGTTCACACGCGTGGACAACGATCCATACGCACGGACAGTACTTTACTATTGTCCGTTTGATCAATAGCACTTGTCCAAGCGCGTGGACGAAGGGCCTTCCGTGCGGACGACGCCGCCCACAC
This sequence comes from Cymbomonas tetramitiformis, assembly GCA_001247695.2. NCBI lineage: Eukaryota > Viridiplantae > Chlorophyta > Pyramimonadophyceae > Pyramimonadales > Pyramimonadaceae > Cymbomonas > Cymbomonas tetramitiformis. The sequence continues at coordinate 23,119 of LGRX02012797.1, forward strand.
GTGTGGAATACCTGTCCGTACGCACGGATAGGTTTTCACTATTGTCCGTTTTTTCTCTCTTCAGTCTTCTTGTGAGACAACTAATTCACTTGCGCGGCGTCAATCGCAACAGATGACAGGGAAAAGATTCAAGTTTATCTTCGTACCGAGTTCCCCGAGTACGACATTCTGTGCAAAAATTTCGACAGACTCGCCTTATTCAACAGGTACCAACTCATATGCGTGTCTGTAAATTGTGCAAATGCCATGTGGATGGCGTATGGACGGCGTACGGCCACCGTATGACAACGTACGGAACACTGAGTCCACCCGTGTGTACCTTGCGAATGCAGGAACGCTCTGCAACGGAATCGTCGCAACCGACGGGCGGGTCGTCGAAGGCCGATGACGAATGACGTGGTTCCGGTGTTTCTACAACCGGACACGTGGCGGAGGTGCCCAACAACTTTGCAGATTCAGCCTTTCACCGAGGAGGAGCAGGCCTTCGCCTTAGCCGGCATCGCCCCGTGGACGGAGTATCCTAGCATCAAGATCGGGCGTGAAGATTTCCGAGTGCACGACAGCGACATTGGTTTGAAGAGCTGTCAACGGTATTTCAAGAGCATCTTTCGAACTCCGGGAGTGCCAACTCAAGCCCAACTTCTTACAGGCGAGATACCGGACGATGACGTTGAAGATAGGTATGGGGAAATCATGAAGATTGTCAAGCTTGACCTTCCCGGTCACGAGATCTTTCTGTTGAAGGCCCGTTGGTACCCAAAGGCGGCTGCGCTTGCGGACGACATCAGCAAGAACATTTACCTGCGCAAAGACATGCCATGGGACGTGTCTCAGCCATTCGTTCGCGCAAACAGCATTGAGAATCAAGTGGTAATTCAGGATGTTCCTTTCATGCCGGCTTGGCTTGCCCGGTTCAAAGGAAATGCTGTCCCTTTGGCCATTCGACGACGAACTGATTGCTTGCAAGTTGTGTTGGATCGCAAGGCGGATTTCTTCCGTGAACTCGATGGTAACAGTAGTAGCGAGGATGACAGTAGTAGCTCATCTGATTCAGATGATTGCGGATGATACACGATGTAATATATATGTAAATAAACCGTATGTAGGCGGATACCTGTATTCACACGCATGATTCCGCTAATCCATGCGGGTAAACTCTTATCCACACGCGCGGATGTATGTGTCCACACGCGTGTTTCAACAAACTCCAATTTCGACGTCCATACGTATGGATTGGCGAATTCCGATCGTCCATACGTCTGTCCACACGGCGTCCGTACGCATGGGTTCGATCGGTGACACGCCTCCATGGTGCCCACATGGCTGATGAAGGGGCAGGAAATGCTCGGGCACACCCAGGCCCGGGTGCAATGGCTGTCCACACGTGCGGACAAGCGCAAACGAGTGGCGCAGCACGGGTCTCACACTGTCCATACGTCCGTCCACACGTCGTCCGTACGCGTCCGTACGGTCCAGGGACACGTCCCCATGGTGCCCATGTGGCTGATGAAGGGGCAGGAAATGCTCGGGTACACCCAGGCCCGGGTGCAATGGCTGTCCACACGTGCGGACAAGCACAAAAGAGTGGCACGGCACGGGCCTCACACTGTCCATACGCCCGTCCACACGTCGTCCGTACGCATGGGTTCGTCCAGGGACACGTCCACATGGTGTCCATATGGCTGAGGAAGGGGCAAGCAGTGCTCGGGTACACCCAGGCCCGGGTGCAATGGCTGTCCACACGTGCGGACAAGCGCAAAAGACTGGCACGGCACGGGCCTCACACTGTCCATACGCCCGTCCACACGTCGTCCGTACGCGTCGGTACCGTCCAGGGACACGTCCCCATGGTGTCCATATGGCTGAGGAGGGGTAGAAGCGGCATTCCTCGCTGTCCGCACGTGTGGACAGCAATTTCCAACGGTTCATGCGTATGGACGGCACCTATCCATACGGTCGGGCAGTGTACGGAGCGTCCACACGCGTAATAAAATCAGGTAAACTAGCATACGTCGTCCACACGGGAGCACACGTATGGACGACGTGTGGATTTATCGTATGGACACCGTATGAACATCACTTTTGCAAATTAGACATTTTCACACGTGTGGATTTTGCAAAAAAAGCGTCCATACGGCGTCCATCTGCAATCCACGCGTCGTTCATCTGGATTTCCACGCGTGTGGACAGGCCAATAATTTGTAGGGAGGGCAGGCCAACGACAGCAATGTTGCAGTACCGAGTGTGAGGGGCATCAAGCAACTTCCTCGATGGACGTCCTGCATACGGACTTCAGCCATTTTGCATTGTTGTAGGGGGGAACGGGTTGCGTAGATCTGTGACGGGCAGGTCAGAAGGGCCCAATTCGATCGAATATTATCCGGCCCCTGGGACAGCCATTCGGGACGCCAGATGTATGGCGGGTGGGAACGGTCTCTTGAGACCAGGGTTTCGGGGAGGCAGGGTGCAGCATGCAGGGCGGTGGTTCTGAGCGCAGGCTTCGTGGTGGGGAGGCGGCTCTGGCTTCACCGGCACACCATCAGTGCACACGCGGGTGGTGCAGTCGCAGAGGCACTCAGCTGACCCAGTGAGAATTAGGGGGTCCCGTTCTCAATAAGTAAGCTCGTCCGGAAAGTCCGATTGGGTCCCAGATGTCCCGAAGTGTGTGCTGAATCCTTTGCGATCCCCGCGGTGTGGTTACATAGCTTGCACCTGATCTACCTTGGCGATATACAGATTGGCCAAAGAAATCAGTTCAAGGATACGCCACATATACACTTTGCCGCGACAAAGACCAGCACACCAGCCCAGTGGAAAATATAAGCAATACTCGGGAACAGGGCGGGGTCGTGACAAGTTCCCATCGACGCGCACCCATCCTAGTTTCAATCAAGATAAATCACTACAGCAGCACATCGAATAATGGCATGATGCGGCAGGCCCTCCAAAAAAAACAACTCACCACCATCCCAGTGGATGTGGGAAGCATTTAGGAACACGGGGGGGCACGCGTGACAAGACCGCGCTGATGCGCACCGTCGGCCACATCTCAAACCAAATGCAGCGCACACATGTTGTGAGCTAGATCGCATAATATTACGCAACCTCTGCATCTCAGCATGCAATATAAGCTACAAATATGAGACCCCATAAATTATCGGCCCAAGGATAAGCTGCGCCCCGATTATAGTCAGACCCAGCGCTGAAACATGGTAGCGTTTGATGGGTTTCGAAAATTCGCTCATAGTGCTAAAATCTTTAATCCCTACACTTACCATCAGCCCCGCTTCGAGCCCGTGAAATTATATGTTCGCACTACATCACTTGAGTTGACAGCAATTGTGCTTACTCATACTGGGTTGTCACTTCGTTCTCTAATCAAATAATCAGAGACTCGATGATAATTCGTTCCGTATTTTCATTCTTTTTACGTAGACCTTCATCCAGCGTTTAGTCATGAGGTTGCGCAACGCCCTAGTCCCAATAATACGATCTGTGTTTGCTTTCACCACCCGGGAACTGTGCATTTCAGTAGGGTGCCCCTCGGGGAAGCTGGACTATAATTTGGCACTACCTCATTCCGGGCAAACTTGATTAAAGGGACCTGCTGAGTAGGTGCGTCAATGTGTGGTCGTTGGAATACGCAGGATGATTGCGTTGCATAAGGCATATGGCTTGGCAATTATCAGCAGCCTGCTAAGCAACCCGGACTAAGAGCCGAAACATCGTTTGAGAATTTGTAGAGCCATCACGCTAATGTACATCTTCAATTCCACATGTATGTCCGAGGCACTTTTTCTGATCAGGCACAGACGGCATGGGATCATTGATAGCATGAGCATTGAATATGATGGCCGTTGCATCTTCCTATCATCCGTCATCAGCACGTTTTGGGTTAAGCAGAGCTTGGGCCCATGCCTCCACCCCAAACGGATCAGGAGTGTACTCGTCGTCTACGTACTCCACAAAGTGACGCCACACCAGCGGGTTGTCACGAATCTGGATTCACAACACGAACGTCAGTGACTAGTAACCGCTGGGCATAGCACACGCTGAAGGATCTGCTTAGCGCGGCGAACATGTGCTGTCGATTGAAATGGTTTGCAAATGCTTTGCAAAAGACTGGCCTAGCACAGTGCAACATCATGCATACGTGGCACGGAGGCCCAAATCGTTTTCTACCGGGTGATTCGGTGCAAGGGCGCGCATCCGTGCCTACCGTGTGCGGCAGTGGCATGCATCCCCAGGCGTCATACTTGAAGATGTTCGCGAACTCCGTGCAGTCACGCTTCATTCGCACAATATCCTCAAACTCCTGCCGCCCGCCCTCCAATCCAAGGGAACCCCAATCCCAAACGCAGGCTCATCTGACGCATCTGACTGCGTCAGATATTCTCAACAAAGTTACACCTGGCGCAACAATGTGGCGGCGCGCCTGGACGCTCAACGCTGCATCCCCCCTGGAGGCGCCCCACCTTGGTGCGCCACTTGCGGTTGAAGCCCGTGGGCCCGGAGCGGCTGAACTGCTTGAAGAGCAAAAAGTAGTTGGACAGGAAGGAGTGCATGTGCCAACCCGCAGGCCCCAGCTGCACCCGTCTCCCAGTCTCCCCCTCCCCCCAGGCGATCAAAACAGCTGGCACAGTGTCCTTTACGAGCATCGGAGGAGCAGCGCCACAACCACCGCGGCACAATGAGCCCTAGAGCAGCCGAAGCTGCCGCATGGCAAGGCGGCTGCGAGTGCTCCCGTGTGACATCGGCGCAGTGCTCAAGACGACCAGGGCGCGAGCCGCAGTGGTTCTACAGGCGCGCCCCAGGTCCTTTGTTGGGCGTGTTGGCACGTGCTGATACTGGAGTGGAAGAGTTCAACGTGTGTGGAGGGCACACCGTCTTGATAGGCAGAGTCCCGGGCCTCGAGCAGGTGCGCAGATTCTGAGCATCCCGCCTGGGGCAGACGCACACGCCCAGCAAAGCACTTTAAAGCGAACGCCTGGAGGGTGTCTCAACTCGGTCCTGGAGGAATAGCAATCACCTCGCTCCTGGAGGAATAGCAATTAGGCGCTCCGTACATTAAAACACATTGATGAGGATGCAGCGATGGGTGCGGCGGCCTTAGACTGGGCTAGAGAGGTTCAGCATGTGCGTGGCGAGCAAACCCCTCCCACAAAGATGCACCTTTAGTAAGTTGGTGTGAATATTGGGGCACACTCTAGAATGCTGCGCGGATACGACTGTGGTATATGGATAGGCGCGGTTTCCGTCGCTCTGACCCAAGGGCAGGCGTGCCTAGTGCACTTGCACTAGGGGGAGGGGAGGGGGACAGGAGACGCAATGGCAGAGAGAGGGCGCTCACGGCCTGCAGTGCATGTCAGCCGGGCTCACCGGGTCCAGAGACAAGGGAGGAGTCGGGAGATGCGATGGATTGGTAAGGGACTCACGGGGTACACTGAACCGGGGGGATCACAGGGCGGAAAATATTGGTGTAGTCCTCCTGTTTCAAGCCGAGGCACATCACCCACAGCACCAATTAGGCAGATGCCCGGCGAGCGCACGCGCGCATCGCTCCATTGCAACAATTAGGCAGATGCCCGGCGAGCGCACGCGCGCATCGCTCCATTGCATCAATTAGGCAGATGCCTGGCGAGCGCACGCGCGCATCGCTCCATTGCGCCACCCTCGCCCCGCTTACGACACATCTCTCACTGCTCCGACTTCGTCACGGCACTCACTGCTCCGCCTTCGCTATATCCCTCACTGCTCCGCCTTCGCTACATCCCGCACTGCTCCGCCTTCGCTATATCCCGCACTGCTCCGCCTTCGCTA
>LGRX02012798.1:13724-24275 GCA_001247695.2 Cymbomonas tetramitiformis
ATAGAGCAAGGGGGAGGTTGGCATAGAGCAAGGGGTGATGCATATCCCTGTTCACACGAAGAGACTTCGCACATCAGCCGTGGAGCACCTCGGTGCCATGCGCGCCTCTCTCTCTCTCTCTCTGCCTCGGCGACGCCGAGCGACGAGCGCGCAACACGGAGGCCCGTACCATCGGAGTACGTGCTGCGCTGGCAGCACTTCTTGGGGACGATCTCGGGGTTGAACAAATCTGAGGTGGAGAGGAACACCGGGTCGACGCCGTACGGCTTGGTGGAGCTTGGGTTGTCGTGATGGCAGCCCCCGCTCAGGTTGTGGAAGTTCGTGTCGCACTCCCTCTGCGCACCTTCCTTCCCCCCTCCTCCCCATGGGCTCCATCAGGTGCCGCGCTCACTCTCAACGCGCGGATCAGGGTAGGCCGCAGCGAGGCGCACCCGAAGGCAGCGGACAGGCAGTGCGCGAGGGTGCACTGGAGGAGGACAGGGCGCGGCGGGGGTGGGGGGGGTTCAGCGTGGGGCGCTCGCCGCTGTGTAGCGCTCTTGTTGCAGCAGCATGCCGGCGAGCAGACGATTCCCGCCGTGGATTCCAAGATAGCGCTCCCGGGGCTGCTCGTCCTTCTGCGGTAGATGCTCCTCCAGCCCCGTATACGGCAGCGCCAGCTCCAGCTCCAGCAGGCCGCTGTGCGGAGTGCAGCACTGCGAGGGCTGCGTCACGTTCACGCCGTATCTCACCGCTCCTGCGATGCCGTTCCGCGCGCGCGGCCGCCCCGCTCAAGGCTCTGAGCCCCCCCCCCTGCAGGGCGCATGGAACCACGCGGCGCGTCGGCGCATGTCGCTGTTCTTATTTAACACAGAAAGAAATTTCATCTTAAGTATGGAAAGTGTGATCAAAGTGACACATCGACACGCGTCGCTGAGCGCTGCCTGCTGAACAATCTATCGAAGCAGGTGTGCACGCCTACAACCGTCACAAAAAGAGGCGCCACACCTTCGTTCGTGCATGCTGTGCTTTGGCAGACGCGGGTCTGATATATGACCGCGGCTGTCCCAAGCTCATCCACGGCGGGGAACAGCTCTTCCTGCCGCAGCCCCCACCGACCCGTCAATCCTCGGCGGGGAACAGCTCTTCCTGCCGCAGCCCCCACCGACCCGTCAATCCTCGGCGGGGAACAGCTCTTCCTGCCGCAGCCCCCACCGACCCGTCAATCCACGCCAATCCAATCGGCGGGGAACAGCTCTTCCTGCCGCAGCCCCCACCGACCGTCAATCCACGGCGGGGAACAGCTCTTCCTGCCGCAGCCCCACTGACCCGTGTCACGGCGGGGAACAGCTCTTCCTGCCGCAGCCCCCACCGACCCGCAATCCTCGGCGGGAACAGCTCTTCCTTCCGCAGCCCCCACCGACCCGTCAATCCCACGGCGGGGAACAGCTCTTCCTGCCGCAGCCCCCACCGACCGTCAATCCTCGGCGGGGAACAGCTCTTCCTGCCGCAGCCCCCACCGACCCGTCAATCCTCGGCGGGGAACAGCTCTTCCTGCCGCAGCCCCCACCGACCCGTCAATCCACGGCGGGGAACAGCTCTTCCTGCCGCCGCCCCACCGACCGTCAATCCACGGCGGGACCAACAGCTCCGTTCCTCGGCGGGGAACAGCTCTTCCTGCCGCAGCCCCCACCGACCCGTCAATCCACGCGGGGAACAGCTCTTCCTGCCGCAGCCCCCACCGACCCGTCAATCCACGGCGGGGAACAGCTCTTCCTGCCACAGCCCCACCGACCCGTCAATCACGGCGGGGAACAGCTCTTCTGCCGCAGCCCCACCGACCAATCCACGGCGGGGAACAGCTCTTCCTGCCGCAGCCCCCACCGACCCGTCAATCCACGGCAGGGAACAGCTCTTCCTGCCGCAGCCCCCACCGACCCGTCAATCCTCGCGCACATTCAGCAGGGGTCTTCCACTCAGACTCTTCGCCCAGGCGTGCCTCCAGCACTTGCTCCAGGCCGGAGGAGTCACGCTCGAGGTGCAGCAGGATGCAGCCCCTCGCCCCGGCCGCCGCCAGCGTCCCACCGTCCCAGCCGGAATCGTCCGGGGAGGTGCAATCTAAATCTGAAGGCCCTCGCGGGTTCGGGAATTGAAAGAGGCATTCGCGAAGTCTTGATCCGAGTCTTGCCACGTGGCAGCATGCAGGAAACAAGGTGACAGGTCACAGGGCTGTGAGAGGCAGCACACCGTGAAGAAGCGTGCGAGCCACGTGTCTGACCACGCGCAAGTAGATTGCAAGGAGCAGCATTCGCCGGACAAGTCCTGTGGCGAGGTGCTCTGCCCTGCGGGAGACCCTCCCCCCCTGTGTTGCCCCTCCCCTTCCCCTTCCTTGAAAGGACTGCCCCTAACGTACCCCTCCCTTTCCCCTTCCTCGTCAGGGCTCCCCCCGGAAGGGTCCGCCGGCAATGTGCGGCACATCGAATACCAGCACTCCCACGACGGCATGCAAACTGTGACACACATCTATTTGCATCACACACATCTGCGAGCCACCAGGGGGGGGAGCCGGGGATGTGCTTGCCGGGACATTGAACAGCGTCTCATTAAATGTCAAGGAGCTGCCATCCAAGGCAAAGTCCGATACGATAAAGTCGATATAATTTCCCCATGTGCTTAACGCGTCTTTACCAGCAACGTCGCCGAGGTCCAGGCGTGCCTCCAGCACTTGCTCCAGGCCGGAGGAGTCACGCTCGAGGTGCAGCAGGATGCAGCCTCTCGCCTCGGCCACCGCCAGCGTCCCGCCGTTCCAGCCGGAATCGTCCGGGGAGGTGCGATCTAAAAGCCCCCCTGGCCTGCAAAGGTCCCTCCCCTCCCTCCCACCACATACGCAGTCCGGGACTGAATAGTCAAACCCGAGGGTAGTGGTTCAAGGTTCTAGGTTTTGACATTGATATGCATGCGCAGCGCGAGCGCATGCATTTATGACACGCCCACCTCCAAATCGTTCCACAATCGTTTTCGACCAAAGACTTTGGCTCATCCAAGACGGATTTTAAAACAGTCTCAGGAAAATGCCGAAAACATTTGAAACACGGACAGGCAGGTGCCAAAATCGATTTCGAAGATCTGAGAAACGCTTTTGAACTCAAAATCGTTTTTGGGGAGGCAGAATCCTTGTTTCAGAGGACGGCAGCCATCAGCATCGAAAATCAAGCAACGAGATCCGAGCGTTGTCGCTGTGTCACTGTATAACGTTGTGTATCTCTGGCAAAATGCTTTAATAAATCTCGAGATTGACAATCCGGCCGAAGGTGGCTGACATTCCTCAAAAAGCAATTGTAGGGAAAAGCCAAATCTGGGGGGGGGGGAGGGAGGGGGACATGTTTCGCTTCTCCCCAGTAATCGTTTTGAGAGTCTTACGCGAGGCACAGCTCTCACCGATTGTGCCCTCCAGCTGCATCAGCATACCGCAGCACGTATGTTCCTGGCGAAGCGCACAAGTCAGTACCTGGTTTGCCCCCCCCATCACCGCATCACCGGGCGCTGCTCCAGAACACGAGCCCCCCTCTCGGGGCCGTCCTCTGGTGGTGGTGTAAGCTGCGAACGTGAGTTGTGGACGCTTGATTAATTTGGGATGGGTCTTGTAGGTTGGGTCAAAGGTGCGGACGGTCGTCTATTCGCTTCTTGACTATGTGGAGGACTTGGCAGACTGCACAAATCTTACATTGAATGGTCGAACGGAGGTGGTGCCCGACCCCCAGAGACTGGGGGTCCCAACTTCCAAAGAGGGCGTCGGGTGTGAATGCAACGGGAGCGCGCGACGCGCACTGGAAACTAAAGGGTGAGTATAGCTTGAAATCAACCGCCTCTCTAGCAAGCTCACAATTGGTCCTTCCTCCGGCGCATGGCGACTGCTGCTCAAGAGAGAGACTGCATCGGCAACTGAGAGCGGGGGGTCGTAGCCGAGGCGGGGCTACTTGCGCGGAAGCTCAGCTCATCGCGCTCGAGGCCGAACCAGCTCTGAGACACTGGACACCGATTGGCCGCCGAGTGAGGGGGAGCCACGGTGTGGGCGGAGGCTCCTTCCAGTCAGGCCTTCTCCGACCCCACCACCGGGGGCATTTCGCAGTTGTGATTGCACCTGCTCCTGGAAGTCCTGGAAGTTGGATCCGCCGGCTATTGTGAGCACCACGTGATCTTGAGGGAGGTCGCGCATCTCTGACAGCACATTGCTCCAGTTCTTCGCATCGCTCTGGCCCTCCACGAAGTCGGCCAGTGATGATTTCGGCGGCAAGGATTGCAATAAAGCCACCATCTCGTTTGCAGCGTCCAAGGTGGTGAAGGGGATGGAATGGCGCCGCAGGAGCGTCCAGGAGATGTCCCCCGCGAACATGCCCGCCTGCGGGGCAAACATTGCACCATCTACCGTCAGCAACCGCCCAGGTGCTGGTAGCCCCTGCCTTCACCCGGAGCCCCTCCTCGTTCCTTCGAGCTCTGCGCCAATATGAAAGGGATTTGGGTACATTCCGCTCTTCCCGTGAAAACGGAATGGACACAAAGGGGGGCGGGAGCTACCCGCAATCTGGTCCGGAATCGACGCTCGTCGGGACATCCTTCCCAACTTTCCGTCACCGCATGCGTGTCATACAACAGGCGAGCTGACGAGGCGCATGTCTCGTTGCCATCTGATCCCAGGTACCCATTTTAGTGGTCAAGATCCGCACAGTACAAACCTGTCTACCGATCTCAGAAGCGTCGCCACATGAACTTTAGAGCAGGCGGTTTTATTCGGATATCGTCATTAGGTCATTCACTCATTTATTCGGTCACTATTGTATAGATCAAACATCCCTCTATGTTTCGGGCACGCCTTATGCGCAACAGTTGCGCGATGTTTGATAGAAGTGTATACCTTGTTTTCAAGCTCCAATGCATTGATACGGGACTCCATATCATCGAGTGACTGCATGAGTAATGCCAGGTGTTCCTGGGATGTGTAAACGAGTTGTTGGCAGCTGCTGGTGACCATATGCTTCATCGCCTTGGGACCTGCCTGATTCGTCACGGAAACCTAGAACTTGACGCATACACAATATTGCACAGATATCCGCATCGTGGGATCCGGGGGCTTTACACCCCATGCCCCATAAGGGGTGTTCCTTTTTATTCTTAATTAAATCAACGCTGGTGACAAGATGCCATGAAGAAACGATTTGATATGACATAGCATAATCCGATATGATGTCTGGATGTACAGGTAGTAAGAAGCAGTGCCTGAATACATCCACACGTCATATCGGATTATGCTATGTCACATCAAATCGTTTCTTCATGGCATCTTGTCACCAGCGTTGATCTAAATAAAGAATAAAAAGGAACACCCCTTATGGGGCATGGGGTGTAAAGCCCCCGGATCCCACGATGCGGATATCTGTGCAATATTGTGTATGCGTCAAGTTCTAGGTTTCCGTGAAGAATCAGGCAGGTCCCAAGGCGATGAAGCATATGGTCACCAGCAGCTGCCAACAACTCGTTTACACATCCCAGGAACACCTGGCATTACTCATGCAGTCACTCGATGATATGGAGTCCCGTATCAATGTATTGCAGCTTGAAAACAAGGTATACACTTCTATCAAACATCGCGCAACTGTTGCGCATAAGGCGGACCTGAAAAATAGAGGGATGTTCTATACAATAGTGACCAAATAAATGACTGAATGAGAGTGAATTACCTAATGACAACATCCGAATAAACCCGCCTGCTCTAAAGTTCATGTGGCGGCGCTTTGTGGACCCCGCGTCGTGGACGCCCACAACCTCACAGCCGCGCCTTCCCCTAAAATGAAATGTCGAGCGACGAGCACCCGAGAGCCAAGCTTGTCATGTCACGCGAGGATCCTGCTGCTCATCCATAGAAAGCTGAAGCAGCGGTCACTTGCGATGCGCCGCCTGCAGCGCTCCAGAACCTCTACAAGCGCCCCTACTGTGAACCCAACCTTGCCGGGTCATCCACACGTGCATGCCATATGCACGCACCGAATATTTTGGCGTAGCACCGAGGCACAGCAGTCCCCTCATTCCGTGCGGAGAATGTTCCGTTGATGCGAGTGGGCATCAGGCTGTACAGTGTACACTGCGACAAGCTGCTTTGGTCATTGTGCTGGTCATCACGATGGAACCACGAGAACGACTGACAGTGGCGGTTTGCATCGCAGGCGCTGGCGCAAGCTGCATCGGTCTCCATGGCCTGAGCGTAGCTCGCCAGCTCCCCATATACTGGGTGGCTCTTCAAAAATGGCACTCGGTAGCTCTCGCCCGTCACATCAGCTCTACAAAATCCGTACCCAACCAGATCGTATCCTGACACACCAAAAACACGGACAACGAGCTCAGATCACGGCCACCCATCAAAGGCACTCAAGCTAACGAGATCGGATCACGGCCATCCAAGGAGTCGCTGTGATGAAGGATCCAGGAGTTGCTGCTCAGCGCAGAGCGTGGGGACGGGCGTAGGAACCGCTTGAAAGCGAGAACAAAAAATGACAGGATGACACAGAATTGCTCCGCAAATATCCTGGAACGCGGCGGCAGCAGCTGGAAGGTTGGTTGGGCCAACTAGCAAAACTCAGAGAGAAGAATACCGATTCTGCCCACACAAGACAGGGGTAGTAGTATCAACCAGAATTTGGAGATGTTGCAGCTTGCATGTATCTGTTGTCCTAAATGGCTATTGTGGCAAGCCCACCTTGCAGTTGTGAGCCGGTCATGCGCGGCCCCTTCGTGCCTGCACCCAGCGCCGCCCACGCCCTCTGCAGCATCAACCCCGCCTTCGCCAGGGTGGGCATAGTGGGCACGCTCCGTGGTCTCAGGACAAGATGTGAGGGCTCCAAAACGGAAAGCGTGGGGAGCATGTGAATGCGGTTCTAGGGTTGGAACACCTGGGACGCATGCCAATGCGGTTCTAGGGTTGGAACACCTGGGACGCATGCCAATGCGGTTCTAGGGTTGGAACACCTGGGACGCATGCCAATGCGGTTCTAGGGTTGGAACACCTGGGACGCATGCCAATGCGGTTCTAGGGTTGGAACACCTGGGGAGCACGCCAATGGGGCTCTCGGGTGAACAGGTGTGGAGACCACCGAGCAGTGAATCATTCAGGCGGCAGGTGCAGAACATCCCCACTGAAAAGGCGTAGATGAAACGCTGTAGTGAGGGAATAGATCAGAAGGCTGGTGGGCATTTCTAGGGTCAGCTCGGGTCAGTGCACGGCGCAAAGGGGGAGAGCGCGGCTGACGTAAGTGGATGATGTTCTCTAAGCGGTCATTGCTGGCACGCTCCTCTGCAGCATCCACCGCACTCTATCCTTTAGCACTGACTCGCAAGACTGCGGGGCCTCTGCTTGACCTCAAACAGTAATGCATGCACTCTCCTTCTCTCCCAGCACCACGGCACTGCGCCGTCCTCGACGCGCCCATCCCCCACACACGGCCCTGGTGGGAAGCCTACGCGCCATCAAGATCAACGCTCCCAAGGGCGCTTCACCCTCCGAGGTTCAAGGGGGCGCGCGTGCGATGTGTGAATGCTCGCTGTTTTAGTTTGTTTTCGATTTGACTTCGTAGAAAAGGATCGGCTATACAATGGAGAGAAGAGCTCACGGCAGGTGGCGCGCTCAGCCTCGTTCAGCCCCGGCCGCCTCGGCACGCACTTGTGGATGATCAAGAACTTCTGAGGCAGAGCGGAGCACGAACGGCAGTGTGCACGCCCGCGCATCCTCGCCGGAGGCCTTCGAAGAGTCTCCGTGAGCAAATATAAATTTGGCTGAAACGGATCGCAGAGTGGTTCAAGAGGTTTCCATGTCACTGGAACGAGCCTTGATTTCTATGAGGCTCACTAGCTAGAGCTCGATCGAGAGCAGGCTGTTTCAGCTCCCCTGATCGAGAATCGTACGGTTTCACACACGGAGCCTTAAGAAGCATTCCCCTCGTGTGGAATCCGCGGCGCTGTTCTTTTGAATCCCCTCACACCCGACACAGAGGCGGCGTGCGCCGGCTTTGCTTATAGGACAGGAGAGAGCTCACTAGCTAGAGGTCCAGAGGGACGGGCTATCTGCCCCCCTCCGTAGCTGTATGCCCGTCTGCATTTAAGAAAAGCTTCGCAGTGCGCCTTTTGGCGAACCGGGACTCGTGCAAAAGAAATTCCATCTACACGGAGAGGCCACATCGCGCGCCACATCAGCATGGGGTTCACCTGCGTTATCCATGTGCGTCGTCCACCCGAGGAGGCAGCCGTCCTCGCTCACCACCTCAACGTGCCCGAAATATTCTGCAGAACACAAGCCCACCGAGACGGCCACGCCGGGAGGTCGCCCAGGTCCCCACGGAACGGTGCAGGGTCCCCCATCAGAATGCCGCGCAGCCCGGTCTCGGCGAAGCCTGAAGGGAGCGTAACACCCTAATTTCCAAACCAAACTGGGAGGCGCAACACCCTAATGATCGAAACAAAATTGAGAGGCGCGTCACTTAAGGCACCCGAATCGCCGCGGAGGCCGGTTCCCTGAGCGGCGCATTTACCCGAAGGTTCACCAGAAAAGCCCCCAAGTAGAAACAGCGGCAAATCGGCCGTGGCAGGGAAACGAGTCGCCAGCAAAGGCTGAAAATACCCTACGCTTACCACATTTTGGTCAGCGCGCAGATCGGAGATCCTCATGGAGATTCATCCGTAGGGTAGCGGGTGCGGGGAAGCGTGGAGCCACCTTGGAGGGGACCGTGGCAGCAGTTGAAGACCGTGGCATCAGTTTCGCCATCTGCTGATCGCCCGTAGTCGGGTATGGAGGTGTACATTTCCGGGTTGGCGCAGCTCATGACGCTCACGTCCGACGTGAAACAGTCGCTATCGTAAGCAGTATACGCGAGACACGCGCTGGGCTCGCATCCTGCGGCTCTCCCACCGACAGCAGTGCACGGCGTCCAATCAGTGTTGGCGGCATGACTGGTGAAGAATGTAGCACCTCCGGGAGGTGGAGAGGGCCTGTGGAGGGTGATAGGGGAGGCTGAAGGGGAGTATGAGGTGGGAGCGGGGCTCCGGCAGAGCATGGCGCATATGGAAGCGTTTAGAAGAGACATCCAACGGCTGCCGGGCAGTGATGCACTTTGTGTCATCTTCTGGCCGAGCTGCGCTGCCCAGTCAGCGCGCCGCGGAAATGCAGATTTTTCCCTCCGATGGGCCTCATCAGAAAAAAACCCCACCTTGTGGCAGGCAGGTGTGCGGTCCAGCGGGAAGCAGTCACCGCGGCGCTGCCTTGCGCTGACGAGGTGCGGAGGGACGCAGTCACCGTGGCGCTGCCTTGCGCTGACGAGGAGCGGAGGGACGCAGTCACCGCGACGCTGCCTTGCGCTGACGAGGAGCGGAGGGACGCAGTCACCGCGGCGCTGCCTTGCGCTGACGAGGAGCGGAGGGACGTAGTCACCGCGGCGCTGCCTTGCGCTGACGAGGAGCGGAGGGACGCACCAAAGGTTTGCTCGAGGAGTTCGACTCTGAAGACGCCCGTCATGCTCTGGTTCAGGCAAAAAGTCTTCGAGGAGTCCGTGAGACCTCCTGGCTCCTTCAGAGCGACCATGGACAGCATCCCTTCGCCATCGCGTATCCCCCTGGGCCGCCTCTGTGTCATCAGCGCACTGCCAGGTGGCACTTCTGCGAGCGACAGTCATCAGCGCACTGCCAGGTGGCGCTTCTGCGAGCGACCGTCATCAGCGCATTGCCAGGTGGCACTTCAGAGAGCGACAGCCATCAGCGCACTGTCAGGTGGCACTTCAGCGAGCGACAGTCATCAGCGCTCAGGGCAGCGTGAGGTTCGTGCAGCCTTTAAAGTGGCATGGGCAAAGCTACCTATTGCCACGCCCGCGGCACGGCAGCGCGCCTGCTCTCGGGGCCACGGAGCCGCCCGGGTGCATCCGCGCACAACTTCCGGGCGCCCTCCTTGTGATTTCCATCGCCCTAGCGCAGGAGAGCTACTTCCAAAGGGGTAGAATGTGGATTGTAGAACGAGCCCAAGGCTGCTGAAGAGGCCCGCGATCCCGCGAGTCTGCAATTTGAGAGGAAGCTGCCACAGCAGCAACCTGGCAGTCAGTCACGGCCACCGGGGCGCACCAGGTTATGTTACTCGTAGCGTTAGGGAAGTAGGCGAGCCCACGCACGAAGATGCTTCCTGGGGGGCACGTGTTTCCCGAGGGCTCGCTGACGTGGCGCGACATGACACCCGCGTACCCTTGGCTGTGCAGAAACTGGCGCAGTGCCCCCTCCATGCTCGGGTCGAACCCCAGGCGCTCAGGCGCGACGGACGTCTCCGCCATCACCGCGCATGTCTCGACCAAACCTGCATGGTGAGGCCTCTGAGTTAAGACCGCTACGAGTTTGCGGCAGCGCGCTCTCCGCGCGATCCAATGGCCTAAAATGCCGCCATGCTCAAAGCAATCCAATGGCCCACAATGGTGGCATGCTCGAAGCAATCCAATGGCCTATAATGGCGCCATGGCCGAAGCAATCCAATGGCCTACAATGGCGCCATGTTCAGAG
>LGRX02012799.1:0-28458 GCA_001247695.2 Cymbomonas tetramitiformis
AAAGAAAAGCGGTCCACGCCTGGACGCTTTCTCATGGCGCCGTGGGGAAGGGCGCGGGCGAGCACCTCTCGTGCTCACCCTGTAGCGACACGAGCACAAAAGCGGCGCCCCCTGTCTGCGTGTGGCGAAGCGTCCCATCGCTGGGCGCCATCTCGCCCGGAGCGTCGGCCACACAGGCCTCAGCAGCGACCCTCACGTGGGTGCTGCGCTCCGCGCTCGTCGCCGGGGCACGCGTGTGCGGTGTGACGCCCCCAGGCGCGCTCATCTCCTCTCCGAAGAGCCTCGATGGCGCCCGGTCGCCGTGCACACGCTGCGCGCCACCCCTAGGCACCATGAGTATGGCGTGCCTGGTGGGGCAGCTGCGCGTCACGCGGCCCGAGACAGCCGCCATCTATCCGGCTGCCTCGTGGCGGTGCGCTCGGCGCGCTCGCGGTGGTCATCGTGTGCCACCCGCGGCGCGCTCTCTTCCCCCCCAAAAGAAAAGCGGTCCACGCCTGGACGCTTTCTCATGGCGCCGTGGGGAAGGGCGTGGGCACTCGTGATGCCCACTCGATATGCCTCGCATGCCCCCTCGTAGGGCTTGAACACCACGATGCGACCTCCTGATCTCCCGCCTCGGATGCTACGTGAACCCCCACGATTACCTCGCCTCGTAGGTGCTGAGCCTCGCATGCCCCGGGCACCACGCTTCCTACTCGCCTCCCGCGATCGCTGCATATGCCTCCGCTTCTTGGCGCGCCGCCGAGAAGGGTGCGCTTCCCGCTCCCCAGCGACGCCACTAGGTGGCCGTATGCGCTCCAGTGGCTGAGTCTCGGGTGTCTGTCGCGCGCGCTGCCCAAGCTTTACGTCGGTGGTACCACTGTGTGGCAGCCGCGCGCACTCTGTGGGCGGCGCCTTCGCTGTGCCGGTGTGTGGCATTCGCGCGTGCTCTCTGGTGGGTGGCAGCCGCGCACATTCTCCGGACGGCGTCTTAGTCATGCTCCGCTCTGCACTGTATGCTGATGACGCTGGAAGCTGTACGCTACACGCCAGTTGCGGCTCGTCGAGTGCCGCCTGTTCCGAACCCTGCGCTGGTGGGACTGGCAGCGACGCGCTACGCACCAATCGCTGCCCATCGCGCTTTGGTGGCTCCGGGGGGCACCAACTACCGCCCGCATAGAGGAGGTCCTCGTAAGTCCAAGTCATGCCCCACGCTGCCCGCTCCACACCATGCATTGGTGGGGCAAGCAGCAGTGCGTCATGCGCCGGTCGCTGGGCATCGTGCTTCTGCGGCTCTGGGGGGCACCAACTACCGTCTGCATACAGGAGGTCCTGATAGGTCCATGCTATGTCGTGGTCGGCCTTGGGTGCCGGCGCGTCTTTGCAGAGCGTCGAGGCTTGCAAATCCACGCGGAGCGCTGGGCACCGCGTGCTGAGCGCGAGGGGCATGGCCACGCGTGGGATGCGTGCTGCTAACTGTGCGTTATGTGACAACTGCTCTCGTTGTCGGTGTCGCGAGCTATCCGCCGCCGGCCCCGCGGCAGTAGCTGGTGGGGCTTGTCTTAACGACCCACTCGCCGCAAGCTCTGCACCGCGCGCTAGCCATACCCGCTGTCGTGAGCCATGCGTGGGATGCCGCAAGCCGCGTGCCGCCTCCGGCTCTGCTTCCCACTGTGTTGTTGGAGATCGCGAGCTGACTACCAGTGCTTGGCCTTGGCCATAGTAGTGCCGCGCCGCCGCTGGTGGCGCACTGTGACGCGCCGCCGCTGGAAGCGCGAAGTGCCGCGCCGCCGCTGGTGGCGCACTATGCAGCGCCGCCGCGGACGCACCGAGCCGCACCGCCGCCTGTGGTGCACTGTGCTGCGCCTCGTGGACGTCTCGCGCAAACACAAAAGACCTATTCCTGGCATCCAGCACTGTATCTCGCAGCTCCTCCCCCCCCGCTGCCATGTCAGGATCCTGAAGCGCCATGTCGCCGAAGCTGCCAAGCGAGCACAAGCGAAGAGCCATAAGCTCAAGCTGCAAGTGCAATCCCGCTAACCCAGGAGCGCCAAACGTAGGTGGAGAAACACACAAATCAACCGAGGAAGATCCGCTAGCTTCCGCCGCAAGTGATAAAAGTATGAGAGAGAAGACGCAGAAGCCAGGCCCAACAGCCGATAACCAACTGCCGCGACCAAATTTCAGCAAAAGCTTTCCAGCGAACTCGAAGATTTAAGACGAAAACAAATTGAGCAAAATTGGCCAACGACCGGCTCACGGAAGCCAAAGCAACGCTACAGCGCGACAACACCTAGGGTTAGCCACTAATAAGAACGCTGGAGCGTCGAATTGCAACAAAATCAGGAATTCCTCGCAAAGTCGGAGCAAATTTTCAGATTCCCCGCCATAAACTTGCCCCATCCCGCATAGTCGCAAGGACAATCGAGGTCGCCCACGCTCGCAGCCACGAAACTGCAATCTCAAAGCTGCATCACGCAAGATAGCCAGAAGCACGAAAGAAGAACGTCGCAAACCCATTTAATCGCCAAGCACATAGAGGCGAAGACTACATCGAACACTTTCAAAAACCAGGCACAGATCTCAAAAAGATTTAGCGGCGCATAGCTGCCAGCGAGTAAGACAAACTCGAAGTCGTGCAGTCGTTCCGGCGGAAATACGAAGCCAAGCGCTAGAGGTAGAATTCCAAACAATCTCAAACCAGGATCCAAGTAAAAATAAGAATTCTCGACACAATTTGTACGGTAAATCCACGAGTCGCAGGCGCAAAACGCACGCAAAATTGCCAACGCAACGACATCAAAGTTTCAAAGTAGGCAGGTGTGCCTCACTGGCGTTCGCTAAGACGAAAATTAATCATTGCCAAACAGCACGTCGAGCTGGAATTCGTCCGCATTCGTAAAAGTAACATGGGAGTTGGAAGTCGCTTCCTCTGCCTCGCGATATACACGACGAACTACCAGGTTCCATTACTGCATTTGTGGCACACTGTGCCACAGTAGGAGGCCTCGCACAGTAGCCCAAAATTCCAAAACTCCAGATCAACGCGCCAAAGAAGACCTCGTATCAATTGACAATTCTAAGGCAACTCGCGCCGGCTCAAGCACCATGGCGACACACGAGCTCGAAAGCACTGCACCCTTGGCAGGACGCTAGAGCACTGAGGTGGGCACTTTTAGGCCCTAAAAGCGCCCGATTTCTAGAATCCAGTACGAACTACAATTGCACAACGCGTTGAAGAGGAAATTCGCTTTTGTAAGCAAATAAAAGATAATTTACGTGGGTGTCACAGTCTGCGAGCCAATAAAAGCCGTAACTGAAGTCGCGTCAGGGAAGGCGTAACACACACTGACAGATTTCAAATAACATTGAAGCCGAAGTCACGGTATAAAGTCGTTGGAAAAGTCATAACTCGAAAGTAAAAAAAAATTTTGTGGAAGCGGTGGTGGTGGTGGTGGTGCGTAGCACACTGATACCATTTTGTAGGAGGCAGTACTAAACCCTCTACTTAACAGTCACTGTGAAACTACTTGTGGATAAGATATAGTGCAAGGTTCTATATTATGCTCTATATCTTATTTAATGCTAACCATACTATGCTGGTTCTTAGGATCTATGTCCAGACTCAATGCATATTACTTGCATATAAGAATTAGGATTACATCTTTTGCCATGTCGGCTGTATTTACTTCTTGGGAACTCAACTGTTTCTTTGGCCTTGGCCATTACTTATTCACTCAACTCCCTGAGTTAATCCTAGTCAGCATGGCCAAGTCTCATCAACCTATCAGATGCTTCTACTACAATATCATGCAGTATGAGGTGTCATTGCTTCACTATGACACCTTATTACACCGTACACTAGTACTGTGTACTCCCACTAAGGGGGGTCTCTTCCTCAACAGGGGTCTCGGGCGCTAATATCGTAAGGCGCGTATGGCACTGCTAGCATGTATGACACCGTTGAGTCATCTGCGCATGACACAATATGTTGTCCTAGCACAATACGTGATTGCCACGGTCTGATTTAACTATCGGATGGTGGTAAGCCAGAGTGAATACTACAATAGATAATGCATAAGCAGTTAGCACTGATCCGGTCAAACGCTTGCTTGAACAAACCCAGTCATGTAACAACAATTGCTGTTATTGGTCCAGGCAACAAGCACATGCAGATATATCTCAACGGATGTCAAACCATCCGTATCCGCACTGATATCGAAATACGCAGATGCGCAAATGACCGCCCATCCTGGTGACGCAGCAGCAAATGACAACGCCGCAGCAGAGCAATCAG
This sequence comes from Cymbomonas tetramitiformis, assembly GCA_001247695.2. NCBI lineage: Eukaryota > Viridiplantae > Chlorophyta > Pyramimonadophyceae > Pyramimonadales > Pyramimonadaceae > Cymbomonas > Cymbomonas tetramitiformis. The sequence goes on from LGRX02012799.1 coordinate 4,277, forward strand.
TGGCAAAGCCACACCTACCAGAAGAAGAGCATGCCGATGACGACCTGCTACATGCAGTCATGCACTCAACTGCACACTGTGTGGAAACTATGGCATCCGCCATGCTCACACTGGAGGTAAAGCGACATCCATGCGTTGCTGAATATCAAACAACACACAGAATGGCATGACGAGGCCCAGCACCAAAAAAAATGCAGCTTGCCATCAACCCTAGTGCTCAAGCTGCGTGTTTGTGCATGCACACAACCGCACGCACGCGGTTACCAATGCTCGGCTGACTACGCATTCACGTGCAGTCCAAGCAACAGCACACTCTGATCGTACCGCGCCGACGTGGCTACTGATAATGCTAGGATCGAATGTGGGTGTACTGCGCCATAGGAATCGAGTTCAATGAAACGAAAAAAGAGAATTACGCATGAAGATCACGCAGTACTGAATTCAAAATTGGTGTCGACACTAGCGGAAGTTGAATATGAGTTGCAAGACGTCCTGCTGGCGTTCATGAAGCATCAGGTAACCCCACCGTGAACTGTGGATTCCCTCTCAAACAAATTATCATGGCATCGTGCTAAATATGCTCATCCTACTCCGACGATTCTGTCTTCAATACCATATGAATGCTCTACGTGTTGCAATGGCCTATGTCCTGACTACGCGGGGATGGGCTGGTATTGGTGGCGACAATGCCCCGACTCCTCGCAGGATGACGCTATGCGCGGACTGGCAAACTCAATAGAAGACAGTGTTGACAGCAAGGTGTTGCAATGTGCATAACTGATCGGGAATCATTCGGGGAGTGATACCGCCATGCTTTATAAGCTCTCAAAACTACCAAGCCGGCCGTGCAACGATGCGTCCTCCATGTTAGTGTTGTTGGATGAGATGAAACTCAACATTGTGCCGTCAAATTACGAATGCAAGCCATCTGACGGCTTCAAACAATAGGGATGATGTGCGAGCTCACGGTCTGGAGCTATGAGTAAGCAAATATGTATATAGAAATGCAAACTGCATCTGACGAGATACTGAGTGCCGTGATGAGGCAGGTCACTGAAAGCATGTGAGAGCAGGGCGGCGCCGCGACATGGTGCCGGACACTCGCCGGATGACAGCAGAGATCAAAGGCTGCCAGGAACATTGCCGATCACATCCACCTGTAGACATGCCACCTGCTAAGGCGCAGGTCACTTAGAGTGAGGACGTTTGTCTACCCATTGCTATTCTGTTTTTGGAGTGCGCTCTCTGCTGATTTGCATGTACTCTTGTCGGCGTCCAATGACCCGCACGATATTTTGAGCTTTTGCTAATTTGATATACTTACTATGCACAATAACTACTCTGATACACAAACTGCGGACACTATTCAACTTATCCTGAGTTTGTAAATTGCTGCAAACCTAAAAATGCTCCCATAGATGAGAGCTCTCGGGTTTCCAGCTTGAGGGCGATGGAGCGGCCATCGATTGATGTCGGCTGACTGCGCCCCCTGTGGCCGAGGAAAATGGCATAATGTGGGAAATGCTATCAGCGGCTGCCAGCCCCACAGCGGAGGGACTTCTAACGTACCCCGCTGTCACCACATAGGCTCGCATGTGTAATGGACCAGCGCCTCAGCCTTCCCGGCAACAAATGCACTGTTCAACACAGTAAAGATGTAGCCGCGGAAGTGGTTAACGAAGTAGTCGTTAAAGTGGCTAGCGCTGCGGCCGACCTGGGGTTAACCTGCTTCACATTCAAATCCCCGCTCGCCTTTCTGTAGTGCGCAGGGTGCATGGCGCATACCCTGGAAACCAATGGGAGAGAGAGAGACTCTGAGACCAGTCCAGGCAGCAGCCAAGTAGAAAGTAATTTCCAGGACCAGAATGACGTATAGACTTAGAGCCCCCGAGGAGGTCTATTCGATGTAGATTCGAGATGGAAAGTGTGTGGACGTCTTCGGGAAACGTCACAGCAGTAGGCGTCTTCAGGAAGCTAGCCTCTTATTTTGTGCTCTGAACGCTCTGGTCCACCCACCCACGACACTGGGGAGGTTTGGCGACCTATTTGTGTTGGAGACAGGCAAGCAAGGAAGGAGGCCCGTCAGACCTAAGGATGGAAATGTAAATGAATCGGACTTATACCTAATCTGAAAGCGGCCGAAACTTCTCAATATTGAACCATGTGTTGGTGAATGATGCATAGCTAGCTTTGTGCGTAATGCTTTACTTTTATCGTGCTGCTGTGCGCACTTCGACGCTTCCGGCATTCCTCTTGTGCAAGCTCTTTAAAAACTCAGCGTGCGGGTTTGCTCTTGAATTTGCGAGACGTATTTGGCCACACTTGAGCATGCTAGCGATATAGCATGCGATATATCAACAGAATTGAGAATCTGTTTTCTTAATGAGCTCGCTTGCTGTCAATTATCAATATAATTCTGCAGCCTGGTTCCCTCTTTTGACGAAAGTATGAAAATCCCCTGAATTTGCATGCATCGATGATTCAACGGTGTTTAGAAGTTTATGGTTTTTTAGGATTTTGCGGTAGGCATTACCAGTATCACAATTTTGTTTTGCAGTTTAGCGAGCATAGTGAGCTACACGTGTACCCCCCGGGCATTCAAATAATTACACGTTATCGTGAAGTGTGTGTGTGTGTTGAAGCTTTTGATACCCAAGGTGGGGTCATAGGGTCGCCCAATAGAATGCCCACACTAGGTATTATGGTAGCTAGCTATCAATCGTTCAGAAGTCAACAAGAAGCTAAATGCATCTGCAATAGCCCTGTGTTGACCTCTAGACTCGACTGGGCAGATACGGCCCTCACAAGGGGCAGAATTTTACCTGCTGCCTGCTGCCCGCCCTGCGGTGTTGCTAGCTTCCTGCACCCGCCCATAGCCATCCCCCTGATCGATGCCCCCCTACCGTGCACACAAACAAGATCGAAATAATCATTTACCCTGTCCTCAATGACTATTTCAAAGTTTCAAGTGTTAAGCAACACAGCAGCAACCATTAAATATCACAAACCCAAACCGATTCAATAGCGTGCAGCATCCTAGTTGCATGCTCGGCCTGATCCCCAATGGTTCCAGATCCGGTTGGACCACTTGGACTACCAAAGCGGCCTTTACCAGAATCACAGTTCAAAACTGTTTCGACCTCATCTAATACATCTGAAGGAATGCATCAATCTCCAAATGTGTATTTCCAAATGCGTCACTGTTGCTGCCTTCTCACCCATCTGAATTGGGATCCTGAGACGCATGCAGTATGCACCCGTCGATGGACCCTTCAAAGAAACTCATAAACGATTTGACTGAAGGCAGTCCTTGTGACCCAATAATCTGTTCTTAAAGAACATGAAAATCTGATTACGATCATTGTATATAAAATATATCAGATATTAGATATCATGGCTGCGATCATGTTGTGGGAAAAGAGTGTGTAGCACTATCTCCACTTCTGTCTTCAGCAAAGGGCATGAGGAGAGAGAGCGCGCAGAGTGCAGCGGGAGACAATCAGCTACGTAAAGCCAAGTAGGGGTTCCCTCACCTTGCGAACTCCTGCCCCGAGGCCCTCCCCTGCAGCTCGTGACGCGGGTGTTGCATCCACACCACGCCGCACAGAAGGAGTTGCTTTATGAGTTGAAGGCACTCTCGTTGGTGCCGCAGCTCCCCCACCACGCGCTCGTGTGCCCCTTTGTGAGAGGGGGACGTCTGCATCGCCTCGAGTCTTGCCAGCCCTACCGGAGGTAGGCTGCGCTTGCACGCACTCCACCAGCCCCTCCCTCAAGCCATAGTCAAGTTCTACATGCAGGCTCCAGCTCGCGGACGTAGTACACAGCCATTTCCCTTTCCGACCACAGCCCTTTGGTGAAGAGTGTACTACCTTCTAGGAAATAAAAAGAATGAGCCTTTAGGCACCGCAAATTGTTTTTTGAGCCATCACATGTTTCTTTTCATCCGCGAATATCATTTTTCACAGCGTTCCTATGATGCATGTAGAGGTAGAAACCTACAAAGAGCCGCGAAATGGCATTTATAAACATCACATTTGGGGGCAGAGACGCAGACATGACAAATGGTAAATACCACGGGATACCCAAAGACAGGCCGTCTTACGAGCCCATGCCATGGTGCAAAACCCATGGTGCACAATGTGATTTAAGACCATGCATCCAACACCCTCAAAATGTGAATAACTCATGGTGGCAACCTCTGCCTGTATCCTGACTGAAAACCCATGAATACCAGATAACTGGCCACCGCGATATCTCCAATCGCTCGCTCACCTTAGCCTGATTTCCGACTCGTAACGAAGGGCGGTACAGGGAGTGTACCCGGCGGATGGTGGTGGAGCACGTCACTGATCTCCACCCCATCTCCAGGATGTCCTCATCCGCGCTCTCCGCCTGCTGTGGACGATGGCAAGGCCACCGCGTTACACGTAAACACCTACTGGCCAGACGAGGAGCAGCAGCCAAGTAACCACCGGCGTAAAGAATCATTTACACAAGGAATCATTTACACGGTCTCGCCCACGGTCTCCAAGTGCCCAGACTCCTGCATCCTTCATGGTGACCACAACCACTGAAACTGTCGTTGCGCCGTGTTTGAGGTACTGGGGGGCTTGATTTGGGCACACGACTCACCGGCGGAGCCTCACGGGAAGCGCGGGACTCGTGGTCCTCATCCTCGGAGTAGGCATCCTCGTCCTCTCCCGGGGCACGCATCTACATCAGAGCCCAGCAGCCACCACCGTTTCAGCAACCTGCCCTCTGTCCTCCCCCCCCTCCCTCGGGAACTTCATGATGATCGACCTTATCACTATCGTAGGCTCGTCTCCTCTTCTGCGCTCCCGGCTTCTGCCCCCCCCCTCATTTGCATCCAGCTTGTGGAACAGAGTCCCGCGTGATCTACAAGTCGCATGCCGAACGTGCGCGATTTCTGGTGTGGCACATATCGAGCGGTGCCATGCGCAGCACACCTGTAGCAGGCACGGCCTGTAGCAGGCACGGCCTGTAGCAGGCACGGCCTGTAGCAGGCACGGCCTGTAGCAGGCACGGCCTGTAGCAGGCACGGCCTGTAGCAGGCACGGCCTGTAGCAGGCACGGCCTGTAGCAGGCACGGCCTGTAGCAGGCACGGCCTGTAGCAGGCACGGCCTGTAACAGGCACGGCCTGTAGTAGACACGGCCTGTAGCAGACACGGCCTGTAGCAGACTCGGCCTGTAACAGACACGGCCTGTAACAGACACTACCTGGCAGGCAGGCAGATGAGCCATACTGTAGCGGTTTGCCGAGCTGACAGACAAGGCACCTTCGGGATCGAGGGTCGGATGCCGTTGCGCCACAGATTGAAGCGAGGCTGCACCTGCACTGCTGCTGCGCGGCTCTCCATTAGCATTCGCGCAGTGTGCACCGACCCTGCCACCGCATTGGCCACTGCCGAGTCTCCGACCTGCGGCACGCCAACCCCTCGCATTTCCCATCGAGCGATGCCGCTGCATGCGCTCGGATGCGTGGCCAATGGCCACACATCGACGTTGGAAAGTGGCCACGGACTGGGGATTGCGCACACCGCGCGAGTGAGGGCAGAGTGGCGGCACCGGGCTGGATGCACGATTCACGCTAGGGCTCACCGCAGTATGCATCTTGCGCACCGCGGCGGAACACTTCCGCGCCACTCGTTGAGACTCCATCTCCATCTGCTGACCCCTCTCGTTTCACCCCCCCATTGTCTTACCTCACTCACATCCAACCCTCATTCTCCGCAGGCCGGTGTCCGAGCCTCACTCTCAGCTCATCCGCGCTCCAACCTTATATATTTCCTCACCCTCTCACTTCCTCGGGGCTTGGATATCGAGCCACAATGACGGCTTTCGCTCACACAATCTCCACACACCGCCTCGCGCCAGGGCTCCAATACACTCCTTGCGGTTTACTCCACACCTCCGCTTCGGTCCCGGAAACGAGGAGCGAATGCCGAAATCGGAACTCTGCATCTTCCACTTTCTCCTGGTCAAATTATCGATCAAACGCGATGGGATGGCTGACGGTGGCTGACGTCGGGGAACAATTTACGAGGACAAAACACCGGGCCTCCTCCGAGGAGGTCCGCCGCTGCGTTCCTCGAAACCTTTTCATCTGCGGTTCACGCCACGTCAGCTGTCATTTCGTTTCAGCGATTTTTGGACGTTTACGGAATCTGTCCTCGTCACGCGGGCGCGGCGAGGACTGTGGACCGCGATGACACAGTACCGAATCTGAGGAGTGGAGTAAACTGCGGGAACTGTACTGCTTCACTTGCAATTGGCATGCCGCCGCACATCACACAACTCCCCGTTGAGGTACGGCGGCATGGCCTAGTGCGCAGCTGGCAGCCGAGCCAGGCTCCAACACAGGACGATGGGCTGTGGTGTGAAGGGCTGGCTAGGGCACTGGGGCTGCTCATGGGCTGCTCGCCTGCAGCTGCTGCACCTCGTCCTCGGCGCTCTGCAGCTTCGACTGCTCCTCCCCGAGGCGCGCCACAAGTGTACCCGCGTCCACCAACACCGGCAGCAGGCACCCCTCCAGCCGCAGCAACTCCGCCCGTGCTGCACCCGAGCGCACCCGAGATACCGCCTGGCTCCCCACAGCTCCGCCGCTGCTCTCCGCGGCGCCCCCCAGATCCTGCCACCTGGCGCGGAACTCCTGCAGTTTGGCGCCCAGCCCGACTGGCCCCCCCAAGTTTCGAACCTTCATTGCGCACGGGTCCGCTCCGGCGTCCGCGGCTCCCATCCCCCTCGCCACCACCTCCTTCGCAGAGAGCTGCACGAAGTAGCGCTCCCGGATTGCCTGTCCACCCACAGGCCCCTCGCAGCGGCCCCCCAGCGTGCGTCACGCGAACACTTCTAACGAAACACACACGGTACGCTACGAGGCAACACAGGCCCGCACCTGTGTTGCCTCACAGGCGCGGGCCAGCTGCATGCAGCGCAAACTGCAAAACGGCGTTCCCCCAACACGACGCACGGCCTCCGAGCGCTTCGTACACTGGGAGCGGGATGGATGGCACAGGCATGCATCATCGCGCCGATCAAGGCCGCGCCATCGCGGTGACCGTCGACATGCAGCACAGCACTGCTCACAGGGACACGTGGCGCCGCACAGACCTCTGGTGGGACGTCTCTGGTGGAGCAAAGTGGCACAGCCGCTCTCGGGGCCCAGCTGCCATGCGCTGGGCAGCTGTGTGTCTCTTAAGTTCCAGAGGAGCCAGGGGCGCACCTTGAGGTCCTCCATGAGGGCCGCCTCTGCCTTCTGCTGTGCGGTAGCGCCCGTTGTGACCCGCGCCACGAGCTCCTGTAGGCGCCGCTCCAGTGCCTCCACACGCTGCGCTGCCTGCTGCACGGTCTGTGCGCCGCGCGCGAGACAGGGATGCCTTCAGTCCTCTGGGTCGAAGGTGGCAGCCATAAAAAAGGCCCCCGCATCGAGGGCACCGCTCATGCCAAGCGCCGCATGAGCTAAAAAGTAGAAGTGCTGCCTGCATCGAGCTCACCGCTCATGCTAAGCGTCGCATGAGCTAAAAATAAAAGTGCTGACCGAGAGAATGCACTGCTCATGCCAAGCGCCGCATCAGCTAAACATAGAAGTGCTGCCCGAGAAATTGGATCTCTCCAGAGAATCTGGTGTGATGACACGCGCAGAGATGCCCGGGAAAGACTTTGGTTCAAATTGAAGCAAAGCGAAGTTTTAGCGGATTCAAAAACTGAAGCCCGATCTAGCTGAGCCGCGAGTGACAGATAAAGGGGCGAGTGCCAGTTTGAGGCATCCGAGAGTGGCCGGCGTCCTGGCAGGTGTACACGTAGGAGTTTGGACCATCACGGACTCAGCTCCGTCCTCGATATCGAGTGATAGGAGAAATATAACATACACATTGGAAATCAGCGAGTCGCTCCATAGCAATATCCAGCCGGTCTACCCGCGCCTCGATGGACGCTATACGCACAGCCCGGCCTTGCCGTGTTCCGAAGTTCCCCTCGCGCTGTCAAGTCAAGGGGGCGGGGAGGCCACCTCTTCGGCACGCCGCTCGGCCTGAGCCACCGCGTCGCTGAGCTGGCTTGTCACTGCCTGTTGGATGCTCGCCCGCGCAGCCCACACTGTTGCCACTCACTCGAATGCGCCTTCACTTCACACTGCTTCACGCTGCTTGGATATCAACATCGAGATCCGGACACGCAATGGAACGCAGGAACCGCAGGGAGGCTCGGCAGAAGAGGTGGAGGCAAAGGGCGGGGAGTGGAGGGATGCAAGGGACGTCTCCGCATCACCTGCATGACCCCCTGCTCCCCTGCCTCCCGCGCGTTCGCGAGGGCCCTGCGCCCCTCCCGCCCGCCCCGACGCCCCCCAGCTTCACATCACCTCCGAGGATATCACCCCCTGATGCAGCTGGCAGCTGCCTCGGTGGCAGGCCCAGCGGCCATCATTCTGAGACAGGTATTTGGTGCTGGATGTGTGACGGAAGGGAGCTGCCGGAGGTGTGGCATATTGCGGCCTGGCCCAACCTGGCGTGGGCCTCCTCAGCTTCGTTCACCTGAGCCCCCGGTCTCCCGTCCCCCACCCAAGCTCCATGATCCCTTCATTCTGTCGCACTGTGAGCGGCAAGGGCAACTTCAGATCAACAGGTTCTTGCCCTGGCGGCATGTCATCGTACCAAGACCCAAAGGATGGCATATCACCCGTGGCATGACATGTTCCCGAGTATTCGGCGCCGCCACTCGAGTTCCAATGACAAGTGGCGTCACAGTCCCTCTCGGGTGGCCCCACGAGCTCAGGTTCCAGCTCGGATCGAGCTGAACGTCTTCCTGCTCCATGCTATGCCGCACCCGGGGCGCCGCCAGCTGCACGCACCTTGCCGTCGAGGGAGGAGGCCGCCGCCCAGGCCCTGGCCAACTCCTGCTCGCTTGCCACCACCTTCTCCTTCATCTGCATCACCTGCTACGTACCCTCCGTCCAACATCCCGCACCCCCCCCCACAGGCCTCTCAGGCGCCGGCATGGCACCGAAAGAAGGCTCGCAGGCATCTGGGCAGCCGCCCACGAGCTCCCATTGCAGCCACGTGGCAGCGGTGTGGCGCATCCAGACCCCATTTTTAATCTGCTGGCCCACTTGGGCCCGCCCTCCCTGGCAGATGATGGGAAGAATGGGCGGCTGGTGCCACGCCTCCGCAATTTCTTGCGCGCACAACGGGCGACTTAAGACGAGGCTGGCGATGGCGAGGATGCATTCATAAATCTGATTGGATGAGGGCCAAGTAGCTCAGCGGGTGTCCCATGCTTGTGGGAGGCAGGTCGGGGGCACCTCTTCGGCTAGCTTGTGGGAGGCGGGGCAGGCGGCTTGTGGGAGGCAGGCGGGTCGGGGCAGGGGCACCTCTTCGGCTAGCTTGTGGCACTTGTTCTCTCCCACCAGTGCCTGCTCCTCCGCCTGGGTACCCTCCCTCCGCTCCGCCTCAAGCAGCGCCTCGGAGGTCTCTGCTCCCGCTGCAGTCCAGGGGCAGCGAGGCTCGACCTTCAATGCTACTAATTCAGACTCAAGACCAAGGGTCAAGGCCACACTCCCCGGCTGACAGTCACCGCTACAAGCTACAAACCTTCAATGTTACTAATGTAGGCTCAAGACCAAGGGGCAAGGGCACACTCCTTTGCTGACAGTCACCGCTACAAGCTACAAACCTTCAATGTTACTAATGTAGGCTCAAGACCAAGGGTCAAGGCCACACTCCCGGCTGACAGTCACCGCTACAAGCTACAAACCTTCAATGTTACTAATGTAGACTCAAGACCAAGGGTCAAGGCCACACTCCTTTGCTGACAGTCACCGCTACAAGCTACAAACCTTCAATGTTACTAATGTAGGCTCAAGACCAAGGGTCAAGGCCACACTCCTCGGCTGACAGTCACCGCTACACCAAGATCTCCTCTTCCACCTCGTGCCATCTCGCGAGAGATCCTGAACAGCACTTAAGCTGACACGCCTGCTCTTAACCGCCGGCTCGTTGCTACTGGATATGGCCAGATCCCGCGCAGCCTCGGGGCGCTCGACTTCCTGAGCAGCACACGGCGGCCTCGGAGCGCTCGGCGGCCCTCGTGCCCGGGGCTCGCGTGCCCGGAGGGCGGGCCCTGCGAAGGAGGGATCAAGCGCTGAGCCAACCTTTGAGAGGCGCGCGGTGAGGTCCGCCTCGGAGGCGCGTGCGGCCTCCAGCTGCAGCGTCACAGACTCCAGCTCAGCCACTCGGGCCTTTGCCTCCTCCGCCTGCTGCCTTGCCTCTGCAACCTCCTGGCGCATCTGCAAATAGTACTCTCTCCCCAGTGCCCCAACTCCGTCAGGTGCCCACTCCCTGACCCACTGTGTGGGACCCCGGTGGCCCGCCGTCGTCCAGGGCGCCGGTTCAAAACCTGAGCGCTTGGGAGGAACCGGGGTCCTCGCCTAATCTCTTGGTGCGAGATGATACACCTGCGGGGCATGCCCTGCGTGCCATGGAGGATCAGCACGCACCTGGCTCACCGACTGCTTGGCCGAGGTGGCGGCCTCCGTCGCGACCTCGCGCGCGGCAGCCACCTGTGTCACCATCTCTGCGGAGCACCCCGCCCGCCGCCTCCCCCCCGCCGGCATATCTCCCACGTCATCCTCTCTGTGCCCATCCATCTTTGCGGATCACCCCGCCCTCCCCCTTCCACCCTTGCCGGCATCTTTTTCCACGTCATCCTCTGCGCCCATCTATCACTGGGGATCACCCCTCCCTCTGCTCCTCGACCCTGCCGGCATATCTCCAGGTCATCCTCTACGCCCGCCGCGTACTGTGGAATGCGCCATCTGCCTCCCACCATGCTGCAGACGAGGGGCGAGGGGCAGGGGGCAGGGGGTGGGAGGAACAGCAAGGGGCTACAGAGGTCGAGGTGGTGGGCGGCAAGAAGGGACTGCTTGTGCGTGGTTGAGCGGGCTGCAGCCACACCGTGCGCCCAGTCCAGCTGAGCAGCAAGTTCATCCTCGTATGCCTCCGCCACGGCGCGGGCCTCCGCCGCCGCAGCCTCTGCCTCTTGCACCGTGGTTTCCCATGGCTGCCGCTCCTGCTCAAGTTCGTGGCGTGGGCGCGCGCGGGGCGAGGGGAAGGCGGCCAACACCGCCCCTCAGGATCGGGAATGGGAGGCTTCGGTCGGTAGCGGGCCAACTCAGCTAGGCAACGAGCAAATGAAGTGGCGGACAGAACCATCGAGCTTCATGACGCAGCCCGAGGAAGCAGCGGACTCTTCTGATTTGCCCCAGGCCACTGAGGAAGGACTTGCCAAGGTGGGCAGGAGGGGAGCCAGGGGCGGGGCGAAAAACGGGCTGCAATGCAGTGGCCGGCGGCTGACGCGCCTCCTCGGCATTTGCCAGCATCTGTTGTGCCAGAGGCTTCCACTCCCGCAGCTGCTCCTCGGCCTGTGCAGCTCGCGCCTTGGCCTCCTGTCACTCCGTCCACACCCTCCGATCAATAGCATCTCCGGTGCCCCAAACGCGCCAGATGGCAGCCTCTCCAACTCCCCACGTGGCGTGGGGCCCTTGTGGCCTCGGAGCGAAGTTTCTTTCCGCGCGCTTCGCCCCTCAAGCTGGAGCATCCGCCACCTGCGAGTTCCCCCGGTTGCAGTAGCGGCGAGCCACGCAGACCACAGCATTCACTTACAACCCCCCCGCCCGAGAGGCTGCGAGCGCCCTCCTGACCTTAGCCTCTTTGCGGGCATCCTTCAACGCTTTCTTCGTGCTCTCGGTCGCCGCAGCTGCCTCGTCTGCCACTTCCACCCTGGGTCCACTCCCATGCAGAATGCAACCTCCCCTACAGGCTTCCTCCCAAGCTTGACCCGTATTTTTCGCGCATCAGCCACAACCCTGTTCTGCTAGACAGGTCAATGTAACACCCTTGTGCTTGACCTGAATTGGCGTGGAAGGTCAATGTAACACCCTTGTGCTTGACCTAAATTGGCGTGGTAGGTCAATGTAAAACCCTTGTGCTTGACCTGAATTGGCGTGGTTGGTCAATGTAACACCCTTGTGCTTGGCCGGAAATATTGGCGTTTGCCGTGTTGTGGTATCTGGAGTAACCGTCGATGGGAAAGTCGCAAAAGCGCGGAGGGGAAAAGGACAAACCAATGCCCATTGGCCCATTGGGGCGAGCGGTCATCCTTATGCACTGACCATGGCACTGGCCAGGGTTTCCTGGGTTGCTGGCACCGCATTCTCTCTCCTCTCTTTAGGCCATGGACCGGGGCAGCTCCATCGACGGCCTCAGGTGGCTGCCCCGGAGGACTCCACCGACTCTCGCGCTTGGCCCTTCCACACGTGTTCTGTCGCCCTTGACGCAACGAGCTAGCCAGGGGACACCGGTGTTTCAATCGCAGGCAGTGGCACACGCTCCTTCATCACACTTGCACCTCTCAGCATCCCCTCCAGGCTGCTCACCGCAAGCGGCGCCTCTCAGGTCTCCATCCCTCAGAGCACAGAGCCGTCCGCCTCGCAGGGGAAGGCGGGCGCCGTGGGAGAGGGCCGCGCACCTCGGGCTGCGTCACCCTCCTTCGCAGCCTCCCGGGTCGCCCTCGCCGCCGCCGCCTCCGCGTCCCGCACTTTGCCTTGCAGGGTCACTAGCCGCCCCTCTAACTTCCGGTTTGCCTCAGCCATCTCCGCCCTCACCGCCTCCGTCGCGCTCTCCGCGCTCTGCTCCACTCGACCTCCCCCACACTTTGAGCGTCATCCTCCCAGAACCACTCGGCTCGCCAGAGACATCCTCCACCGGAAAGGGGCGAAGAAGGGGGGATGCGCGACCTTGAGCTTGTCGCGGAGCATGGTCGCCTCCTCCTTTAGCCTCACACCCGACCGCGCCGACGCCGTCGCCTTCGAGTTGGCCTCCTGAGAATGCCAAGCAAGCTCTTACTGGCCCGATGGCAGGCGTCAGGATCGGCAAGTCGCACGGATCCGCCACCGGCGAGACAAGCCGCGGCCAAAAGGGCGGCGCAGATGACAGACAGCCCCATCACAGACTGAAAGGAGCGCGGGAATCTCAGGTTGGGGGACAACGGCCGCCGCCATCACTCGATGCTCTCATGGGAGTCGCACCAGACTGCGGAGGCGGGCAGTCAACAGCTCCCCTCGCTTTGCCGCAGCCTCTGACGCCAAGCGCTCGCCCCTCGCCGTGCCGGTGCTCCTCGACAACTCCGACACTTCACCCGAAAGGGGGGTGGGGATGGGGAAGTGGGAGGGAGGAGGCCGGAGGGGGGCAGGGAACGGGTGGTAGGGGAGGTGGCAGAGCTGAAACCTTGCGCATCTGCTCATTGGCCGCCTCTCGCGACTCAGCCGCGGCAACCCGGCCCTCCGTTGCTGCCACCGCCTCCTCCAGAGCCGCCTGCTTGCACACAGCGCAACGCCCCAGCCTCACCCCTAGGCCCCTCCACTGCTGCCGCGCCCCTCTGGAGAGCCTCTGTGCGGGGCCTGCATCAGGCATGGCGACCCGCCATCCCCGGTTACTTCGCGACGCGCACTGCCATTCAGGAGCCACGTGAAATGCCTTTGGCCGATTCCTGCGCAATCGAGCGGTCCACAGCTCCGGGACTCGCACATCGGACAGTCCATGTTGCCCGCCACGAAGAAGCGTGCGTTGCCCATTCGAATCACGCATATCATGCGCGCCGCGTGGGCGGTCTGCGCACCATGTTACGCGCGATGCGCCAGCACGGGTTGGTGGAGATGCGCGAATGGCACCGGCAAGATGCCCGAGAGTTGGGGCATGGGCGTCATAGGGGGAGCGCGCCTTGTCTTTGTCGGCGGCTTTGAGGCGCAAGCTCAGCTTCTGCAATCGCTCTCTCAAGTCCTTTTCCATCGCACCACTCTCCTTTTGCCAGGTGGACGCCTGCCATGCCCGCGACACCGCCGTCACGGGCGTGAGCGATTGATCTCCTTTACAGGGTCAACAGCTGGCACATTGGCATCTCCATTTCCGCTCAACGCTCCTTCCACCGCTCCCACCCCTTCCTTCCGACCCGGCGGGCGAGGCCACGACTCCTTGCCAAGGGAGAGAACCACGAAGAGAACCACGCCCGCACGCCCGCACTCACCGCTTGTCCACGCACATCCCCGTTTCTGCGTCCTGACAGTGCACAACCGGCGGCGGCCGACTCCCTAGGCCAGGCTAGGGGATGTGGAACTTGAGAGCAGGGGAACCTGCTCCTCGAGCCCGCCCAGCCGTTCGGTGGCCTCGGCAAGCGCCTGCGCCTTCTCCTTGGCCTGCGAATGCGCGACCCTGTGCGCAGCCACGTGTCTCCCCCCCTCTCCCCCTCGCCCTCCTGAGCTCAGCCGCGCCGCTCAGGTCCCCAGGGCTTTCCCAGGACCCTGATGACCTCGGAGCCTGGCTGCAGGGCGGGGAAGGAGGGGCCTGGCTGCAGGGCGGGGAAGGAGGGGCCCGGCTGCAGGGCGGGGAAGGAGGGGCCCGGCTGCAGGGCGGGGCAGGAGGGGCCTCGAGCCTGGCTGCAGGGCGGGGAAGGAGGGGCTCGAAGCCTGGCTGCAGGGCGGGAAGGAGGTGGCCTGAAGTGCAGGGCGGGGAAGGGCGTGGGCCCGGCTGCAGGGCGGGAAGGAGGGGGCCTGGCTGCAGGGCGGGGAAGGAGGGGCCTGGCTGCAGGCGGGAAGCGAGGCCTGGCTGCAGGGGCGGGGAAGGAGGGGGCCTGGAGCCTGGCTGCAGGGCGGGGAAGGAGGGGCCTGGAGCCTGGCTGCAGGGCGGGGAAGGAGGGGCCTGGAGCCTGGCTGCAGGGCGGGGAAGGAGGGGCCCGGCTGCAGGGCGTGGAAGGAGGAGCCCAGCTGCAGGGCGGGGAAGGAGGAGCCCAGCTGCAGGGCGGGGAAGGAGGGGCCTGGCTGCAGGGCGGGGAAGGAGGGGCCTGGGGAAACGTCCTGCAGGGGGAGCGGACGACGAGCGCGGCTCACTCTGAGCACGAGGTTCGCGCCCGAGCCGAAGCCCGGAGCCCGGGGCGCCTCTTCCCGCCATGGGATGCGTGCCATGAACCCCGTCCGTGGCTATTATGAGCTGGGGAGATGCGGAGCGGCCCGCAGGCCACCGCCCTTCCTGACTCACTCCAGGGCGAGTCCCCCCCCCGTGAACCCTGTATCATCCTGCCAGAGGGCTAGGCTCCCTCAGCCAACAGCCACACAACCTGGAAAGGTTGTCTTCTTAAATTCTTCTATCATCCTACGATGGGCCTGTGCACGGCACGCATGATGCTGAAGGGGAGGAGAGGGGGAGCTCAGATTGCTGCAGGGGGGTGCACTGCTCGGAGGACGGGGGCGCAACAGGGAAGAGGCGTGCCGTTAGTAGATGCGCGCGATGGTCCAGGGGGTGGCGTGTGTCGCCGCTCAGTGCACTGTGGGTGCAATGTTTGAGGGTGCGAGCGAGGGGCGGAAGGGTGAGGCGTGCACCGCAGCTTGTTGCACTATTGGGCGCGATGTTTGAGGGCGCAAGTGAGGGGCGGAAGGGTGGGGCGTGTACCGCAGCTCGTCGCGAAGGCTCTCCAGCTGTGTCTGCGCCTCGGCCTGTGCCTCCTCCGATGCCGCTGTCTTGCTCTGTCCCCGCCGCAGCACCGCCGACTTGCTAAATGCGCCATGGCTGGCGGAGACCAACCAGCGCCTCGCCTCCCGAGCCGCTCATTCCACGAGGGCGCAATCCCTGCTCTGCCCTCAAGAGCCTCCGCCGGTGCCAGCTGATGCGCCACGTCCTATGGTTCACTGCGGGTAGCTACTCGCCAGACGTGAGCCAATCACGCAGACATCGGCCCTCACAAACAGCATCAGCTGTCAGGCGCGCCACATCAGCTGTCGGGCGCGCCACATCAGCTGTCGGGTGCGCCACATCGGCACCTCCAGGCGCTTGGCGTCGCTGCGCGCCACGTCGAGGCGCTGCTGCAGCTCCTCCACGCGGTGCAGCAGGCCGTCTCGCTGCTCCGCCATCGCCTGCGCGGCATACCGCCACGTCTCCCCTGGCACATCACTTCCTGAGGGATCCTCCGGCGCGTCATCTCCGGTGGTCATAATCACGAGGTCAAAGGTGATTGCTTGGATGCAGGCCTTCGCCAATCGCTGGGGGAACCTCTGACTTACGTCAATGGGGCATGCGTGCTAATTGATCAGCGCGCGGCATGGTGCTGTTAGATATCTGCGCCAGAGCGCCCACTGCCTGCCACCTGCCAGATATCCAGGATTCACATCCTATCAAAGGCTGACACGAAGGCGCTCTGGCACCGCGGCATGATGGTGCATAGCGTGATAGCAGGTTCAGCCCTGGTCCCGGCGGTGGGGTGACACACATAGGGAGCGCTGAGCAATCCCAGATCTACGGCGCTGAGTCCTGAAAACAATGCTGCACCGTGCGATGAGCGTCAAGCATCACTCTGCTTGCATCTGGTTGATGATTGAAATATGACACATTTGCCTTCATTATGTGGTTCTTATGGAACTCTCATCTTGGGCGTCCGATTGCATTTGATTCTCCTTCCAGAGATGGTTTGTCGCCGTTTACGACAACGTCTCGTCATCATGAGCCAGCCATGTGGTCTCAGCCGGGCAGATAGCACTGCTTAATGCGGCCCCACGTGGACATGTTAGCCACGTGGACATGTTAGCCACGTGGACATGTTAGTCGTGTGCGCAGCGCAGCTTGGAGGACTCAGGGGATCCTGCTGTCATGAGGCAGAGGCCACCTACCTGTGCTGCGTGTGAGGACACCTCCGCCTTGCCGGCGGCCGTCTCTACCCGGTTCTCCCACAACTCCTTCTCCGCCTGCTCACCCCGGGCCCACGTCCCTCTGAGGGAGCTGCGGAGCACGCTCGACGGAGTGAAACCTTTTGGGCGAGGCGCTTCGAATCCTGATGCGAAGGATGGTCCGTTTTTGCCGAACAACCGCTCATGACAGTGCCTGCCCACACACCGGTATTCGATCCCCGGCGCAGCTCTGTACGAATATCCGTGCCATGTTCTGTGGAAACGTATATTGCATTGCACTGTTCCACGACAGGTCCCCTGCAGAAGGCACGGAACTTCTCGTCTGAGAGCAATATTTAGTGCGGCGTTCCTAAATGTAGCAGATTTGCATCGATCATTGGGGGCGCTCCGTGAGGCGGTGCTCTCTTTACTGGAGTACAGTCAGTCGAGCCGATCAAACATGAACACTGGAGAGCCGCCCCTTGAGGCGGATGGCGGGGCGTGAAGTACAGTCAGCCGAGCCGGTCGATAATGAGTAATGGAGAGACGCAAGTCAGAGGCGCAAGTCAGAGGCGCAAGTCAGAGGGTTCACCTGCATTTGGGCGATGCGGTCGTATAGCCCGTCTGACTGCGACTTCTCCGACGCAGCCAGCTTCTCCGCTGCGGACGCCTGCTGCCGAACCTCCGCCAGCTGCGCGGCAGCGTCTGCTAATCGACTCTCCAGGGTCCTTGCCTCGGCATCCCTCTGCAACCCCCCCTCCGCACCCCACTCAGCCCAACATCCCAGAGTCCTGACTCTGACCACGGCCCCATGGCATCCGCATGCGGTCCTGGTGCCTCCACTGCACACCGCGCCTTACTCGCCCTTGTGCGGCTTCCGCCAACCAGGCAAGCTCCCGATTGGATGGCGGGTGTGGTCAGGGTGCAGGCAGTGCGAAGGGCGTCAAACCTCGGAGGCGCGCTCTTCCATTTCCGTGAGATCTGACTGGATCTGCTCCATCTGCGCGAGCCCCCGCCCCCAGCCCTCGCTCTCCCTCGCCCGTGAGAGGCGCAGGTGTGCCGTCTTCCGCAATGCTCGTGCGGCTGTACTTCGCCTGTATCATGCAGCAAAGCAATCGAGCTCTTCGACCAACCTGGCTATGCATGTTACACGCCAGTGCCGTCCAGCACAATCAACCGCGCCCCATTCACTCGGATGTCATATACATACTGCCATATACACATGGCAATCATCTACCGTAATCAGTCATCATACAGCACTGTGATTGGCGTTTTGACTATTCACGTAAATACGAAATTTGCTAGGGTCCGTGCTTATAAAGAGCAGGTGGGGTTGCACAATGATCTACGCAACAACCCGCCGAATGACCCAGCAACAGCGATCGAAGCCATCGTGCATGACAACATGCTCTGCAGCAACCGCAGTCGAAGCTAAGAACCCAATGGCACCGATCGAAGTCACACCGCTCGAGAGAGCACTACTTTGCTACGGTGTACTGCTCAGTGCTACGTGGCTGAGGTAGCCGGAGCCTGACCGGGCCGAGTCAAGGAAATCGACCCTTCTGCGAACCCTGCGCGGATGTGTCGCACCGCGCCTGCCACAGGAGCTAACCCCTCAAGATCTCCCGGCCACACGGGCTCCAGCTAGCGGACACGGCCGACACGAGTCACATCAGAGGGCAGAGGAGGGCCAGGAGAAGCCACTCACTGCCTTTGCCTTCTGCTTCGCCTCAGCCTCTGCGGCACGGCGGGCCACGGAGGCGACTTCAAGTTGTTGCTTCAGCTCCAACTCGGCCTCGTGCACCGCTTTCGATGCCTCCGCTCCGCTCTGCGCCGTCTGCGCCTCAGCCGCCGCAGCCACCCCTTCTGCTGCCTCGGCGCGCAGCCGCAGGGCGTCCGCCTCATCGCGCGCCTGCTTCAACTCCTGCCTCACCTTCCGCCCCTCCTCCTCTGCCCGTCGCTCCCGCCCGGCTGCCGCCGCCTCGCTGCGCACAGCAGCCCGCTCATCCCCGCACAGCACCCCAACCCATGACGTCATCCCTTGTCGGGATCTGCAAGCTCCGCTGATCATTCCATTGTGACGGGTGACTGCCGTGCTCCACTGAGGGCCTGCTCAAAACCTTAACTTTGGGCTCGATTTCCGGTGCGGAAAAGGAGAAAGCTCCCACCAGACCGTAGGAGCAGATCTGAGGACAGCAATACAGATCATCAGACGGAATCGACTGATGAAAGGACAGCTGACACTGAGGTAGGTCGAAACTTCATGAACTGAGATCGAAATCCCGCGAAGTCGAACCTCCACGGATTCGCAGCGAGTGGCCGCAATGTGACTGGACAGACACTGTTGACTGCTGGGCGGGTCAACTGTTAATTAAATAATTGATTAATGGTCTGCATATGAAGGTTTAGCATATTTTGCATGATAAGCTTCTCACCTCGACACTCGTTCACACGTGGCAGGGCAGGGACGTGGCTGGGGGAGCTCCCTGGCATGGGATGAGTGCCAGAGTTGAAGGCATCTGAGGCGCGCAGCCATCAGGGGCGTGAAGGGGCGGGACGGCATCTGAGACGCGCAGCCATCAGGGGCGTGAAGGGGCGGGAAGGGATGTGAAGGGGCCGTGAAGGCTCGTGAAGTGGCGTGAAGGGGCGTAAAAGGATGTGCGTGAAGGGATGTGCGTATGTGTGTGAAGGGATGTGCGTGAAGGGATGTGCGTGAAGGGATGTGAAGTGCATCTGAAGTGCATCTGAAGTGCATCACGTATCGCACACGCTGACTGAGTACGGGCTGCTGCATGTACAAAGCCAGGAATCTGCGGGGACTCGCGGGGCATCGCTCCCTTTCCATGCCACCATCGGCCGCTTGAGCCGAGTGCGAGCACCCACGAACCTGCTCTGCGCCTCTGCCAGCGCCTCGTTCACCTGGCCGAGTGCGGTGTAGTGCTTCTTCCCGTCCCGCTCCCTATCCGCCAGTTCATTCTTCAGCCTCTCCACCAAGGCAGCCTGCTTCGACGCCTCCTCCTCTCCCTCCAAAGCCCGCGCCTCCGCCGCCACAAGCGCTGCCCGCACCGAGGCCTCACCATCCTGCCGTCTCCCCCACTCCACCCAGCCCCCTCCCCCCCTCTCGTTCACACAGACCTGTCCTGGCCACTGGAGACAGCGCCCTCCGATGCTGCGCCTCCCTTGCGGTGATCAAGAGTGCTCGATGCACATGGGTCGGGTGAATGAAGAAATCAACGGTGACCAGTAGCCCTACACCAAAGGTGTGCACTGAAGTCCTCCCAAATAAAAACGCGGAGGACGGCGTGGGTTGTGAGCGCAAGCACCCTCTGCCCCGTCATCATGCGCCGGATGTGCTCTCTGCGATGCATGCAGCTGGCGGCAGAGGGCAAGCCTGAACTACAACGGGGGCAAAGCAGTAGCCATTGCTCGGGATCTCTAATGCAGGAGACTTCTCAGGTTCTCTGATTGGCGGCGCTTTTTGTTCCTTTTTGAAACGTAACGCTGGCACCCATCGCCATCACACACATATACAAATGCCGCGCATTTTAGACTCCACAAATACACATCCGCCCTTGTCGCACTGCCACCTCGGGCTGCCACGCAACTAGCATGCGCTTGATTGGCTGACTCGGGCTGCCACGCAACCAGCATGCGCTTGATTGGCTAACTCGGGCTGCCACGCAACCAGCATGCCCTTGATTGGCTGACTCGGGCTGTCACGCAACCAGCATGCGCTTGATTGGCTGACTCGGGCTGCCACACAACCAGCATGCGCTTGATTGGCTGCCACACAACCAGCATGCGCTTGATTGGCTGCCACGCAACCAGCATGCGCTTGATTGGCTGACTCGGGCAGCAAGCGCACGAGCGGAGGCGAGGTGCGAGACCGTCCCTCCCCGCATCTTCAATTCACATTCCCTGAAACAGAGGGCGCCCTAGGCACCGCCCCGGCCGCACCTGGAGCGCCTTGCATGTGCCGGCTGCCGCATGCAGCTTCTCCTTTGTCACCGCCAGCTCAGTCTCCGCCTCCTCCCCACGGGCCGCGTGCCCTTCCAGCTCAGCCGTGCGGACCGCCGCCTCCTGCGCATCGCGCTCCAGCTGCCGAATGCGCGCCTCCCTCTCCGCCGCCGCGCCACCCTCCTGCTCCGCTCGCCGCGTTGCTGCCTCCTCAGCTGTCTCCATCTTTGCTTTCATCTCGTCAACCTGCACGACCAGGCCCCCCACCGCAAACTCCACCATTCAATATGCGTCTCCCTTCCCGCTTGTTCCCCTTTCACTGCTGCGTGTGCCCCCTACACCCCAAGAAGGGTTCCCATCAAGCACCTATGCGCCCGGCCAGGTCGTCCTCCCGCGTTCCCCTCGAGCCCCGCGCGCCCCGCCGGGTGCCCATGGAGCACTCCTGCACCTGGCCTCTGGACAGAAGCAGGTCCGAGCGAGCGCCTCCAAGCGCCTCCGAGCGCCTCCGAGCGCCGCTGAGCGCCTCCGAGCACCTCGCAGGAGCCCTGCAAAGCCCCGCCGAAATAAAAATAATAGAAATGAAAACAAAAAGTATACGGTCATTCAGTCGGATACGGTCATTCAGTCAGAGGAGCCCTGCAAAGCCCTGCCGGATACCGCCGGAGGCCGCTTTCCGACGGCCACGGGCAGCGCGGCTCTCTCCTCATGGCGCACCCACTGTCACCGCAAGACCTGCGCTGCACGCCGCATCCAATTCGAGCTGTTTGCCAGAGGGGGCATCCCGGACTGTGTGTTGCGAGGCGCGGATCAGCAGTACTCTCGCAGAATATGTGACGCCCCCTTACGACGAATCAGCAGTACTCTCGCAGAATCTGTGCCGCCCGCTTTCGGCGAATAAGGACTACTCTCGCAGAATCTGTGTCGCCTCCTTACGATGAATCAGCAGTACTCTCGTAGAATCTTTGCCACCCCCTTATAACTAGTGCAACGCCGCTTCCAAGCAGTTGTGGTGGGCGCCAGTCATCCCGGGATGGCCCCCTTCAGGCGCGCGGTGGGAGAGTGGCATCTCTTCTCCAGAACCATGCGCAGCCTGGAAACGAACATCGCACGCAACGGGGCTCTCAGGTGAAGGTAGGAGGGCGGGTGCGCGTGACCTCCGCCCGCGCTTGCTGCCTCTTCTTCTCTGACTCCGCCAGCTCCTTGTCTCGCTTCTGCGCTGTCTCTGCAGCTCACCACGGGCCGCCACCCCTCCCCACTGTCTGCAATGCCTGGGGCCTCTGCCCTGCACGCCATCTCGACTTGGAGACGAGCAACAACTTGGCGCGGCCCCCACACTCCCCCTGCTGGCTCGCCTGTTTCTGGCACATATGGGGCCTAGGTGTGTGGGCAAACCCCCTGCCTGTGCGCAACCCCTCAGCACACGCGGGTCTTCAGGGTGCATCCTTCCACCAGGTGTGGTGCGGAAAGCTCTCAGACCTTCAGACGCTGTCAGAGCTGCCTTCATCTCGGCCAGCTCCCCTTGCACGTCCGAGAGTTGGCCGCTGGTGCCCTTGCGGTCCTTCTCCGTCTCTTTCCACCGCTTCTTCTCTGCTTGCAACTTCTCCTTCAGCGTCGCCACCTCAGTCTCCGACTCCTGGGCACCCCTCCACTCCCGTCACTGTGCGCAACACCCAGCGGAGAATTTGGCAGAGGCGGATAGCAGCAGTCGCAGCATCAAACAAAAGGAGCTGACGCCCTGCACACCCCACTGCGCACGATGCGGCCACCGAGGCCCCCTTGGATGTCGGCCAGCTGCCAGCACTTGCGGACAAGGGGTTCAGAAGCCGCTTACTGGAGAGCTAATGGCGATGTCCATAGTTAACAGATAACACTTCGCATATTAAAGATGGAAATTCGTTATCAGATATCCTTCACAGTAGATCTACAGTGAGCAATTCCTCATCCCTCAGCTTAGTCCCCGCGCCTCTTGGTCGGGGCTGCGCCACTGCGATCGCCGACGAAAGAGGTACCGGATCGCATTAAATATAATCAAATTTATAGATCGCAATAAAATAATGTACGTATATATTGGGGAAAAAATCGGAGATGAAATCGAAGATTCCCCCTCTTTTGAAAAATCGGGAAAAAATTCAGTCCCTTTAACAGTGCGAAATTAACAGTGCGTTTTTGACGCCCATATCGTAGGCTGTACTACGTATGCTGTATCCATATTATATGAATTGAAGCCATTGTGTATAAAATGCATATATAAATTAGGTCCTCATTCATGGCAATTCCAGGATTGCTTGAAGGGATTCAGAAAATTCAGTCCTTTAACAGTGCGAAATTAACAGTGCGTTTTTGACGCCCAAATCGTAGGTTGTACTACGTATGCTGTATCCATATTATATGAATTGAAGCCATTGTATCAGCCATGTGACTACGTGACACGGCACATATTTTACAAATCACTTCACACTGCGTCAATAATATAATTCAGGTCATCAGTGGATAATGAAAAATATAAACAGGAATAAACTGATTATTTGATTTGTATCAAAAAGCACGCAACGTTACGCTCAAGTCGTTCAAGTGTCGCTGTCGTGAACAGTGAACAATGCCGTTGTGACCATTGAACAGTGTGCTGTCAATAACCCTTACGCCGGAAGCGATCTTATAAATAGATATTGCGCAACAAAATGGACCGAGATTTATATAACGTGAATTCAGAAACCGTGAATGCTATCCATACACGTGGCATAGAAATCCTTTGCCTCTGCCCCAACTTAGATTTCCATATTTATATGGATGCATTGTGGCATCGTTAAAAACAGTAATAACTACTTTTCTATTTTAAGACCAAAGGTCGATCGTTGGCGGAGCGGGACATAAAAGTAGTAGCCTAATCATTCGTTTTATAGCATTTCTGCCGGCTGCTATTCAATACAAATCATGAATAGAGAAGTGTGCCACTGTATGCTGTATCCATATTATATGAATTGAAGCCCGAGTGTATTGTAAATAAAAATTGAAACGTACCCAGCGTGCGGTATAAATGAGTAAGGTCACCCATGAATGACTGCGTTAATAATATAATTTCAGGAGGGGGGGGTTAGCGGTATCCCCCTTAAGCACAGAATGGATAGACCAACACCGAGACGAATAAACGGGGTCACGTTAAGTATGTGTTTTTTGGAAAACATAACGGGGGGCGGGAGGGAAGAGGGGGGGGATGGAAGAAATTCAGTCCGTTAACAGTGCAAATATTGACGCCCATATCGTAGGCTGTACACGACACATTGTATGCTGTATGCATATTATATCAATTGAAGCCCCCGTGTAGTGTGTATATAATTTCTGGAGTAATTTTGCATATATAAATTAGGTCTTCATTCCCGCAATTCCCAGAAATCATTGCAAGGACTGATGAAATTCAGTCCGTTAACAGTGCAAATATTGACGCCCATATCGTAGGCTGTACACGACACGCATTGTATGTTGTATGCATATTATATCAATTGAAGC
>LGRX02012799.1:33056-44769 GCA_001247695.2 Cymbomonas tetramitiformis
TTGATGTGGGACTCTGCTATTGGTCGGGTCTTTGATATGGGACTCCGCTATTGGCCGGGTCCTTGATATGGAATGATGCGCCACACCCTGACAGGCTCGGAGGTTTCAGGGGTTTCACACGTTTTGGTGAGTTGGGAGGCTCAGGCGGGGAGAGAAGAAACAGAGGCATTAAAGGGGTTAGTAGGCATGGCGCCTTAGAGTGTTTGGAGGCTGTGCTATGCTTTATGCTTTATGCTTCCTGCTGAATCAGCTTCCACAAGGAGCATCGGAATGCGTGAGCCTCCGCGCATCCCTTCCAGGCCTCAGGCTCACCCGTTCCTCCGCTGCCACCTGGCGCTGCACATTGTCGAGGTTGTCCAGAACCGAGCTGCGGCGCCGCCAGACCCCCGACATATCCCAAACCTACCTCACATCACGCCATAATCATCCGCAGATCACCAAGCTGCCTTCTTGGCTGGAAGCCGCAGCGTTCCAGCGGCCGGTCCGAGGGCCGCGGCGTTCCAGCGGCCGGTCCGAGGGGTTGCATGCGCATAACACTGCGGTGCCTTTTCAGTGTGGCTAGGTTTGGGCGACAGCAGGCCCATACCATGTTGGGCGCTAGCGGGCATGCTCTTTGGGACGGCCGAAGCAGGACCAGAAACAGCTTGGACATCATTGGAGGGAAGAAACCGGCGCGGAAGAAAAGCATGCACGTCACTGGTGCCAATTTGTGGGTCTAATTCTGGGGGGCAACTGGCTGCAGGCGGTAGGGCTCCGAGGGAGGCGTGGTGGTTGCAGGCCACAGACCACCGAAAGGGGTATACGTGGCTGCATGCAGGAAGGGTTGCAGGGGGGGGGTGAGGTGGCTGCAGGCCGTAGAGGCCCTCAAGGGGTAAGTGCTTAACCGCAAGAGTAAGGGCACAGGAGCGTGCAGGGCAGAAACAAAGGTTCACAAGGACGAACGGGATGCAGAGGGGACTCGTGGCCAGTCTGAGGGTGACTTCGTTTGTGGTTGCAGGTGGGAGAAGTCCCCAATAGGTAACCTACCCGCCCTCGGGCCATGCAACCCCTTTCTTCACTGGGAGCTGGCGAGGGAGACCCAAGCTGGCGAGGCCACCAGCCGCCATCGCAGGGTTGGCGGCAGAGAGCCCTTTGATACCGGAGCTATCCTGCAGTGCAGCACTCTTCGGGATCAGAGCAGCGGAAAAGACGAAAGGGAAAAGTGGGCAGGCCACAGACAACCGGACAAGAGCGAAGCGAACAACGTTAAAGTCACAACAACGAGGACGAGATACGAAGGGGCTCTCCCCCACGAGGCAGCATGAGGCAGCGGAGCCAAGGCCGCGGCAAGGAGGACAGATAGGGGGTGGCTTGCGAGCAGAGGGTTCACAGGTTCTAACGAAAGTGGGAACACGTCCGCAAATTGTAAAGCCTTTGCCCCAACAGAGCATACCTCGCGGATTTTGGGCATGGCGGGCTTGTTCGTGCCAGCGGCCTCCTTGCTTTTGGGTTTTCCCTTCGGAGCACGGGAAGGGACATCTGCGAGGGGAACGGCGGCGCAGACTCGATTAAAAAAAAAGGTCGGGAGTAGGCGGCAAAAAGCCTGACGGCAGTCTCATGCACACAACGGTGACCTGTATGGCCGACTGCAAGGCGGATACTTCGTGCCGCTGCAATAAACCTGTATGACAGATGTGGCGCCCCGTATAACGACTACCTCAAGCCGCTGCAGCCGACCTTCATGCCCTGTATTTTGACCTGAACGACGCTAACTTCACGCCATTGCTCCAGGCCTGTGTGACGTGAATGTCGACCAGTACGACGGCAACCTCGGCCACGAGCAGAAGACATGTAAGACCTGTATCGGGGCAACCTCTGGCCACTGCAGTAGACCAACTTTCCACATATGAAGACCTGAGTGATGGCCGCCTCGTGTACCTGTGCGATGGTGTGAGAAACGGAGGCCTGCGGCTAGAAGCTCGTGTTGAGTCCAGACCTTTGTCCGTGAGGCCGCGTGGTCGGATCGATGCGGACGTAAGGAACAAAGATAACGCGTGCATATCGATTTGCTTCGAGGCACGAGCTGCAGCATTGCGACTTACGCAGTTCACTCAGCGTGCCCCATATTCATGTTTGAATTTATACCGTTCGAGGTCTGGCTGGCTCAAGCTTATACGAGGGCTACGCGCGCACAATGGTTGCCAAGCGCCCAACCGAGTCCCAGATAGAAAAGTAAAAACTGTGGGCGATATTTTCACGCGGCAAGAGTTCCTTGTGTTCCACTTCGACTTGGCGATCGCCAAGGGTGTTTTAATCCTCGACTCTGCTCACAGTCAGGTGGTGCGGATAGATAGGGTAGCGCTGGATGGTCGCGACGTACCAAGAGCAGCGGCCTGTTTTAAGAGGTCAGTGCCCCAGCCTAAGGGTTCGGGTATATCCACTGTCTTGCCGGTCGCTCGCACTCGCGGTGCCGATGTGGGACGCGCAGGGCGCTTAGTGGACGACATTTCAACTGTATCTGCGTACAACTTCGATGCGACAACGAAGAAGGTCAAGGCTCTTCGGCGCAGCACAATATCACTCTAATTCGTGAAAAAGTGGGTTCGCCTTCGGTGCAGTTGTGGCGCCTTAACTCTAGTCTCAAGTTTTGCCAACGCGTTGGAACGGCACTCCTCCCTGAGTTGCTGAAGATTTTGCATAGAACATACTTTATATCGGCACCATAAATCAAATAAGGCGAACATGAACTTTTGAACACAACCGGGATACCTACGCTCCTGTTTCTCGTGACTCGCACTCACGTCAGCCAGCACTCGCGTCAGCTGATGAGTATGCTTTGAAAAGCAAGTACTGTAGCAACTCCGAACTTCATCTTCTAACTTGAAGTTGAACTTCAACTTGAACTTGCTGGAAATTTTCTACTTTGAATTCAGCAATCACCTCACCTAAGCTCCTCGACCGACCCCCCCTTTCGCATACTCGCCTGGGTCTGGGGAAACGGGGTTTCCGACCCCATCGTCCATGTCGATGTGCATATCGATGATGTCAGATGATGCGCCATGAGCAAGACCTGAGTTCAAGGCAAATTCGCGGCGGAAGAGGGTTCATGATGTGACACCAAACATGGCATCGAACATGAAACATTATGTGCGCGGATACGATACCCCCTCGATCCTCGAACCGGACATACTCGCATACGGTACGTGTAATCTTGTACATCCGCGGCTCAGTTTATCACGTGACAAGCGGGTGGCATTGCACCGATTTAATACGATGCGGATAGAGCACCGCTCCACCGCAAGCGCCGGATGTACGCCGATACGGGTTGCGACGATGCGGATGCAAGTAGAATATACTCAAGCAATATTGTATAGCAAGTGGGCGAAACGACACGGTTGACCGAATTATTATATTGTGTGAGTTTGCATGGGAAGTGAGATAATAACCAACCGCGGGGGCGGTTCGTTGAACTAAACCGAAACCGTTGAAACCCGAACTATAAGTGGCGGTGGCCGTCAATGCGGACACACTGCACACTCGTCGCTCGAGGCGGTAGAGGACAAACTAGGAGTTGGGTTGGGGTCGTTGCATCGGGACTCCCGGGAGGGTTGCTGGACGAGGAATCTGGCCGGCACAACCCCTCGTGCCCTCCTGTCGGTCTTGGCCAAACGACCCCAAACATTTACGGTATGTTTCCTAGCACGGCAGTGTCGTGCCACATTGTGTTCGTACACCGTCACTATCAGACAAAGACACCGTTCGGGGTGTAGGTTTCCGTTCGGGTCAAAGCCCTATGGTGACGACCGCGCTTCGCGTATCGCTTCACGAAATAATGATAAATCCGGTTACATCGATGTGCAAGGCAAAGCCCTCGGAACCGAACAAGAAAAGTGTGTGTTCCTCACAAGTATCTTCACTTGTGAATATACAGATTATTGTTGAGCCAATCGTGGTTTACGATTCCGTTGACCAGACGATCCCGGATACGCATTTGAGTAAGTGCCGAGATATACTAGTTCAGTAGATATACTAGTACAATAGTATGACCTATAACCGCGTACGATAGTCGATAGTGTCGACTTCGGTGATTGTAGATTGTGACACATGTCGTGGGCGCCTAGTAGCATTCTCAAAGCTTAGTAGATAGCCTGAGATGTGTGTATTCATATTATGAGGTATCACTTGCTTCTCTCGACACCGGTGACTCTAGTGCTTGGTTCCTTGTGTGCTGGATATATTATCCCGCTAGGCTATAGGCCCACCACTGGCAAAAAGTGGTTTTCCTAGCTAGGAGCAGGGCTCTATATCTGTTCGATTTTTCACGGGGGACTAGATATACCGTACTGCCCCCTGTATGACATTCCTCGATGCATGTGACAGATGACTGCATTATTATTCGGCTCGAGACCGCGAGTCATAGCGACAGAGACCGCGAGTCACAGCGATAGTGACTGCGAGCCACGTGTTAGAGTACTCGAGCATCACCATAGCCGTACTCGTACAGACTTACACAGCGCACGTAGCATAAGCTACTTAGACTCTCAGACTCTCATATGTTATATCTTTACAGACATATTATCACCGTTTGAGCCTCATATTTATGCGTACAGCGATAGTATTAAAACACGGATATATAGAATATTCTACCCTATATGTGTTTCATACTATCTATTAATTTTTCGGTATCGATACAATCCGATATCCGAAATACGGTATCGATAATCGGCACAATCGATAAATAATCGATTATTTTGGCATTTATATATAATTTGTTATAAATCAAATATGGAACACCGAAAGCTACACAATCGATAGTTTGATGTCGCAATCCGATAATCGGCGATAAATACGATATATCGATAGTATCGGTTATCGGACATATCGATATAGAGCCTTGGCTAGGATTAGCCGCTTAACACTTAAAAGGCGAATTGGTTTATTCAGTGTTTTAATCAGTTTTTTTGCATAACCATCACGTTTTTGACATTGCCGCAATGGTATCACTCACCGTTAAGAAAACCGAAGATTTGGATCCCGCCAGCGATACTCATCGAGTTGGGTTACCCCGCCGCGTCTGCGTCCTATGAGAACGCTGTGGATAGTGGGTCGCCAAAGTTCAATCAATCAGCTATTTCCTTAAATTTTCATTGATAAGCCCTTAATTGTCAAAAATTTCGCCTGCGGCGCAAGCACGCCAGTTTCCTTATTTCAGACGATTTCATAAGTTGGAAAATCCAGTCAGCGATACTCATCGAGTTGGGTACCCCCCCCTCCCGAAACGCTGGCTGCTTCCTTAACGTCGAGTTTCCTTAACGGTGAGTGATTACTGTACTCTCGCTTGCGGCACTTGTGTGCGACCCGTGGCATATCCACATCATCTAGACACATCCCCCGACCCATTCCAAGGTCTCGCGTACCTCAGATCACGAAATATCGCCGAGAACATGCTCCAGAAGCTCTATAATTGTCTCCGGTCACTGCTCATTTAATGGTGGCATATGGTCGGTCACGCGCCATGGCCACTTGCGGCACTTGTGTGCGACCCATGGCGCATCCCCATCATCTACACACATCCCCCGGCCCATTCCAAGGTCACACGCACCCCAAATCACGAAATGTCGCCAATGACATGCCCCAGAAGTTCACTGCTCATTTTAACATGACAATGCACAAACATTTATTGGAGATATGATGTATGTATCGGATATATGTGGAAGCGTTGTTTATACTCTCCGACGTTCAAAAAGAAAAAAATGCATTCGGCAAAGTAATAAACCGCGAGTTATAGTTGTTTTGGTGCACCTTTACGCACTGCTAAAAGTTAATCAGCTATTCAGTATTTTGATTCGCCTTTTAAGTGTTAATGGCTGGCTAGAGCCCGTACGAGGAGGTGGAGCGGATGTAGGTGGTGTCGCCGGCGGCTTGCCACGCCGGTGAGTCGTCGTCGGAATGAGGAATCGGTGTTGAACTACTGTACACGGCTACGGCGGCGAATTTCAGGGAAGTCTCTGTCCTACGTACGACTCGAATCTAAGTGCCCAGCGGGGCGCGGCGCGTTTACTAGGATTAGCTACTCTTTGACGTACATCTAAGCCGGCGTAAACCCGTAACCGGTTTTAACCGCGATGATCGAACAAGCTTTTAACCGGGGCTTTAACCGGGGTTTTAACCGGGTGAAATCCTGACCGCGGGCTGCTCCCTTTAATAGCTAATATTGCCGAATTGACAGCATTGTTTCGTCAGCCCGACATTTGGCAAAGTTCTGCGGTCAGTCGGTTAGTAGAGCTTATCTCTCGGGCATTCCTCTCTTACTAAACAGCGGGACTGACTATGCAGATATATAATAGATATACACATGCAGTGGTAGGACACTCAGTGGAAGGCAAAAGATAGCATAATAAAATACGATAGGTGTTTTATTAGGGGTTCGGTTTGCCGAACTGAGCTGCCGAAAGGAACGGGTCCATCGAACCCGGTGACAGCGGAATTGCAAGTGACACTCACAGTGAGGGGAGGCACACAAGGGGCATCACTCTCTGCCGGATTGTCACCGTGACACAAAGCCAGGCCCGTGACTCTCGTCTGCTCCAAAATTGTGTAGTTCACTATGCCACCATCAGGGTCGTCTAAATCCGAGGAAAGTTTCGCATGGTGGTATGTTAGAGTGACCCAAGAAACCAACATCACCACCACCGGGTCTAATCCCGTCGTCAACGTACATACGAGTATATCAAAAATCCACTATAACAATATGTTTACTTATTGAGTCTCAAGTCCTTAAGTATGGTAAAGGTCCTTAAGTATGCTAACCCGCAACCGGCTTTAACCGAGCGTGGCCAAAAAATGATTAAACCGGGGTTTTAATCGCAGGTGCTCCGGGTTTATGCTGGCTTAGACGTGCATCGCACACTTAGTAGGCTTTCGCGAGGACGAGTCGAGACATGGGCGGAGCTTCTCGGCAAATCTTCGACCCGGACCGTCTAGCTTTATTTCACTTAGTCTGATGGTTCTTCTGGACATTTCACCGCCTACACGCTCCACATCTCCGTTTATTTGTATATTGAGAGTTTCGCTTAACACTCGTTTCTGGGCGACCGCTCGCTTTGGTTCGACGATTAGATTGTGATTTTCTGCGATCTGGACCTCGTTGCCACTATAATTAGTCTTCATCGGTTCATCGGGTCATCGGAGAGTAGCGGCCTCGCGGTCGTTTGGGTATTTTAAATCTGTTCAGATTTCTTGGGCTTGAGCGAGGCGATCGATGCTGATTTTCTAGGGTTTCTCGATCGGAGAGACCTCTACTGTACCGCCTGGAACTTATTCGACATGGCAGATCCGGCTGGCGCAGTTCCAACTGTTATTGACGCTCGTCGCGCGTTGATCTTCTCCTCTGACCCAAAGAAGACACTCCCAGTCACTCCAGTTGCTCGCATGGCAGCCGTCGCAGAGGGTGAGGACGTTGCGGTCACTCAGATGCGTGCGTTTGTTGCAGACTGTCAAGAGTGCCTCCGCATTCCTAGCAGGCAGAACGAGTTTACTGTCGCCATTTCGAAACGTTGTCGACATGTCATGCAGAAGGCCGTCGATTGGTACTACGACTATGACACCACCAAAGGTCGGGTTGAACGTGAATTGGAACTCGGAAATTGGAACGCCCCCGTGATTACGGTCCTCGCGGACTACACAGGGTAGAAGTATTACCGTAAATGACCGGTATGTGGCCGAACGATGTCCTCAAAATGGGGGTGTGGCCGAGAATTGACCGACCAAAAACTTCCTATGTGACCGAGAGTCCTTACTGTATGGGCGATGTAGCAAATAAACACGGCTGACCGATTGGCCGAAACATGGCCGAACGACTTTCGTCCGAGGATGGGGACCGAACCTACTTGACCGATGGCACCGATCTACAATGGTTCACGATTGTAACGATCGCGCGAGCAGAGCACGCATTGGAAGGCTTAGGCTAAGGATTTCTGCTCCGCATCTTTACACACCAGTGTTCGAATCCGTTTCTGTGGAGAGATGGAGACTGTTCCGGGGCGTCGGCAGAGAGCATGGCTTCTATATGCATAACACGGACCCTTGGGGGTTTCAATATGTGAATAGAATATAGTGATAAATAAATGCAACAGAAAATGGACTGAAATAAAATATAAAGTTCGTGCCCTACTAAGCTTGCATGGGCGTACAGGACTCTGATGACGGAAACACTAAAATATATACAAGGGGTGGATATATATTAGGTTTCAAGAAACTCGGGAAACAGGCAGGTGTAAACCCGGAGTGCGGTCACAGTCTAAGATGAGATAATAGAATAACTTAGGTGTTTTATTATCGGAATGGACTGCGGAAAGATGGTCGCTGACGTGGCACCTCAGGGCGAGGGGTGAAGAAGGAGGAGGCACTTCCCCCCACCTAATGGGGTGAAAGTCTGTCTCCTAATGACACCACCTCACCCCGAAGGTGTGAGGTGCCAAGGCAGGATCTCAACTCACAAGCATGGGAAACCCTAATTGGACACACCCACAAGATTTAAGGGGTCTTTTTCAACCCAGCTAGAACGGATTTCCAGCCTGCGCTAATCTCGCTCGGATGCGTGCTCTAGGGGCTTACGCCCATGCGTGTGCCGCGGGGATCAACTACTCCCACGGGGCAGACTGCTAAAGTAACAAGTAGACTTCGTTGGCGGCGGTGGCGTCCTTGACGATGGTGAAGGGCAAACGCTGCCAGAATGATACACAACAATCATCCCACTCCTGCGCGAGGCCAGTGAGAGCCAAAAGCGGCCTAGCTAGCACCACCGATGGAAACGAGTCGGTGTAGAGAGGGCGAGGATGATGGGGTTGAAAAATGCGGTGAGCGCGTTGGAGCGAGGCATCGCACTCGTGAATAATGGCGATGAAAGTGGGGTCGAGGTGGGTGTGAGGCATGGTGACAACACCACCAGCGCACCACCACACGACGGCCAATGGATGCGTCGAGTGGAAGTAGAGAATGCGGAGATGAGAGGGTGTAGAAGTCAAAGTCGTTGCACTCGTCGATCGAGAAATTGTCGGAGTGAGCTTTGGCGCTTGGTGCACAAGCACCACCATACACCACGAGGTTGTAACCAGCTAGAAATCGTCGTTGTTGAAGAAGCTCAACAACATATCGAAATGCGGCCATGCGCGCACGCTGGGAAGGCGAAGCCATGAAAGCTGCAGCTGCAGAAATCTGGAGTCGAAAGGGTGTGGGTTTGGAAGTAAAACGTAAAATTCCGTAACATTGACCAAACCGTACGATGGACACTTTGGGGTAGAATCCCGCGGGGAAAACGTCGGTGAAGTCAAAATAGTCGTGCGGTAAGCCAATTTTCCTGCAGAAGAGTCGATGCTGGCAGAGTGCAAACTCGTGACTTGTGAACCACTTTGGCGAGTCCACCTCACCAAAGTGGTTCGCGAAAGTGGAAGCACACTTTGGCGAATCACCAAACCGGTTTGGTGATTCACCAAAGGGTGCCGGTGTTCACCAAGGTGTACTCGGTCCGTTTACATATTCGAGTCGTATTCTCGTATATCGTTGGAAAGGTCTCGGCAAGGCGCGTCTCGTTGCGCAAAAATCGATTGTGCGAATCGACCGAGTACACGTTGGTGAGCCAAAACCCCCTAATTCCACTTTGTTGAACCACTTTGGTGAGGGGTTTCCCTTAGGGCTTCTAGGGTTGAAGGGGGTAGAGAACCAAGTTACTGTCTTAAGAGTGCTTCGAACCGTAAGATTCACATTTTAGAGTTATCAATATGGCGGTGATAGCATGATTTGCCTGAGGTATAAATCGCATAATCAACAGTTTATGATTCCGGGAAGATAGCTTCCAAGTCATAACAGCCTGTGGTCTCTATGACCAATAAATAATGTCAGTCTTGTGGAATTTCTTTTTTCAGCCAATAATCTGGCCGCGATGTAGTGAAAATACCAAAGGTTTATATTCACTAAAATATTTGTTGGTGAAATTTAAGTTTTATATTTTCCATTCGCATATCCGTGGTATGGTAACGTGTCTACTAGCCTCCGTCACGTGCTCACGTCGAACAAAGCATAATCCGCTCACCTCTTTCGCTCAGACCTCCACCTCAAGCTGCTGGACAGTGACTTACGGAGCCCGTAAGTCACTGTCCAGCAGCTTGATGTAGAGGTCTGAGCAATACGCCGCAAGCATCGAAACTTTGCATACTTATTGTTAGGTGTGTTAGGAACAACATGTTTTTTGTGCGCGCGAGATCCGTGCATAATCTGGGATCTGGAACGCCGCGCAAGGGAGGGGGTCATTGGGCACGCATCGAGTGAACGGCTCGACATACGCACCGCATGAAAGCATAATGCATAACACAAGCGTACCACACATATCATATACGCATAACGAACACATTTCGAGCATCTGACAGCGCGCTGTCAGCCCTAGCAAAAACGCGGATGTCAACCGCGTCCACGTTTCCGCTAGGGTTTCGTCCCTCATCTGCGCGCTCGCTTGCAAGCAAGTATGCGCTGCGGATGAGGGAATGGCTTACCAAAATACTATCTCATATGTGTTATCTTTCAGCATTAATTCGTACGGTCTGAAAGGCCAACCACAATTCTCGCTAAGGGCCGGCGCGGTCATGTGGATATGTTGAGCGGGATCTTAGGATTTTCGCGACTTCCAAAAGTAGTGAAAGGGGTCATCATTCTTTGCGATGAGAATACCCCCTGACTCAGTAGAAATATGTGATAATATTAGATAGGAAAATTTCACTTAGATGAACACGTAATCTTAAAAAATTTCGCCTGGCTGTACGGGGTCTCACTGCGAGAGAGAGAGCATTCCGCGTTAAGTTGAAATTGCATAGTTAACAAATAGCATCTGTACCCGTAATACGACAATACGGGAAAGTGTTTCGTCAGTGGGGAAATTGGAAGCATTTGTACTGTACGAGTATCACGTATGCGTCTGTCGTCTCCCTTTGAAAATTCTCTCAACAAAATATATAAACGCAAGTCCCGAGAAAGTAGTCATATGCCACCCAAGAAAAGTGGCGTACCCCACTTCAACCTTTTCGCGGGGACGCACGATTAAATGCAGATCTTGTTACATTTTCAGTGCACGGTTCAGATGAATGAGATTATAATTCCAAATTTCGCCCGTCTAATGAATCACGAAGTGTATCCAAGACGTGAAGGATGTTGCGCCACATCGGCTATAGAGTTGGACGTTGGACCTTTCCAGGCTCGTATGACCAGTAATAATCACGAAAAGAGAATATTCAAGGGGGGCTTAACACATGATGGGTTTTCGAGCGATTTCAGCCGTGAAAATTATTTTAATCGAACTGCCATATCAAGGTATGGCTTACGCGAGGTCGACTTTACACAAAACTTCCGATTTTCTAGATCGTGAGATAAATGCGATTGAAGTGTGCTCTTAAGTATGGTTAAGTATCACTATTACAAGTATTCTCTTAAGTTTTCTTAAGTTTGCTTAACTTTTCTTAAGTTTTCTTATCTTTTCTTAACTTTTTGCGTATAAACCCCCACAAGCCTCCATACGTATAAATTGTAGCGTTGCAATTAGCTATTGGCCGATGGAGTTATACGTTGGTGATGTAAGTAAAACTTAAGAAAACTTAAGAAAAATGACACCCAATGACATTTAAGACAAATGACCGATGACACCCACCCCACCCTATGACACTTAAGCAAAATGACCGATGACACCCAC
>LGRX02012800.1:0-12220 GCA_001247695.2 Cymbomonas tetramitiformis
GGGAAAAGTCATTCTTCCCTTGCGCTGGGAGCTCAGACACCCAAGTGCATGGTGCAGGCCGGGGAAAAGTCATTCTTCCCTTGCACAGGATCATCAGACACTCAAGTGCATGGTGCAGGCCGGGGAAAGTCATTCTTCAAAATGAAGGGGCTACTCACCACTAGCTGGTGGAGGTTGTTGAGAGGTACGGTTGCTTGCTGCATGGGCAAAGGGGCCGAGGCCGTACACGTCAGGCACCCGCATGAATACGCAAACATTCCCGTTGGATGATGCACATGAATATGGCGATGAACCAAGCACACATGATGAATGATAATGCCAACAAAGTAGAAGTTATTGCAATGTAAGAAGACATCATTGTAGAGGGGATGCATGTACAACGTGATTTCTATCAAATGAAAATGCATACACGTCTTACCACGGGAATTTTCCAGAGTATTGATGGCTTGCATCAGGGTACGTTGCCTTCCGGGAGCGGCAGATGTGGGCCGTGATTTCCGCGCAACGTTCTGGCACCAAGCACCATGAGACAGGCTGCCATTTGCATGCGCCGCAGACTTGCAAGCGACGTATCCATATATATGTTGCGCATGGTTTGAGGTTCGATTGGCTCCTCCGCATTTGGGATGAGGGCACACCACACTTGCCTGCTTCTCAGGCGGCACGAACAAACATTCAGGATTTGTCTCAAAGTATCCATTACGCTGCTTCCCTGGACATATGCATTGTTTTCCATCCGAGTCGGTCCGCGGGTTCCCCCGGTGTGTCATTTCATCCAAAGGCCTTGCTCGAAAGGTCGCATATTCACTATGCAAACTATTTTGACCCTTCCGTCTTCTTGAATCCGGCCTGCAATACATCAAGCGAAAACCAAATTCAGTAAGCCAAACCCGCACATAAGTATAGGACGCTAAGATGCGCATACTCTGAGACGCTCATAAGGTTCATGTGACTCGTATGCTGAGATGCACATATGCTGAGATGCTGAGAGGTTAAGTTTCTTATATGTGCAGCCGCACACAGAATCACAATTATGAAACGCCAGGATGCTTGGGCGCTAAAATGCCCCAATTGTTGGGCTGTTGTAATCCACAGATCCTGAATGCCCGGATGCGTGAATGCCCGGATGCCCGGATGCCTGAATGCCTGAATGCCCCACTTGTTGAGCTGTTGTAATCCACAGATCCTGAATGCCCGAATGCCCGGATGCCTGAATGCTCGATTGCCCGAATGTCCGAATGCCCGGATGCCTGAATGCCCGAATGCCCGAATGCCTTAATGCCCGGATGACTGAATGCCCGGATGCCCACATGCTGTAATCCACAGATGCACAATTGTTTAGATACTTAATCACTTGATCATTCAGTCGCGCGCATGATCGCATGCTTAGATTGAATGCCAAGACAAGATGTAGAGGCTCAAAAGGTGAGCCACGGTAGACATTGTTCAACATTTGTGGGGCACGCTTAGCAAGCAATATCATATTGTAAAGGCACTTACATGGGTCACGAAAAGAACATAGTGCACCATGGGCTTTGCGGCGACAACATGGATGCTCACTCTAGTTGCAAGTCAATAGATGCATAAAGTGCCCAATGTCAACCAGTGTATGAGTGTTGAGTGATCCCGGCCAGAATGCCAGGATGCCCGGATGCATCCTGCATCATACAACTAGTTGACAACATCCATAACACGCAATCAAGCCCTCGGCAAGCCTTTAGCACCAGCTGGCAATCAAGGCACAACAGCACCCTAATATGGAATGAACCAGTGTGCAAGATGCAGAGCCGGTAGGAACACGGCAGACATAAAGATGCAAACTTCGTTTCTTTCGTCCTGGCGGACCGGCCACATGGTTGTCTCCGGCTCCGTTTTCGACTGAGACTGGGGGGGAACAAGTCCTTCGTCTCTTCCCCCACCACGCTCTCCCCAATCCTAGCGTGCACATTGTTGCAGATGGGACTGAGCCGTTCACATCAACCGGCTTGCGTCATAAAAAATTTGATGGTTTTGCTTCAAGAATTATGCTCGAGTGCATACCTGCGCTAGAAAATAGTGCGCTTTAAGCACGATGATGCAGCCACAGATAAACTTAATGATGGAGACAAAAGTTCAAGACGTCGCTAGGCATGCCCTGGCACACAGGGTGATAGGCCCCCAAAAAAGGGAACTGTGAGAATGGGGTAAATTGCGATCTATTGCACTGCTCTAGTGTAAGGCATAGCAACTGCCGGTTGAGTGCATATCATGACTCAGAACAAAATCATTTGCCAGGGTCACAAGTGCCAGGGATGAAAAGGGAGAAGTGATCGCACCATACAGAACGCAACAGGGATGAAAACGCGTCAAAATTTATACCTAGCCTCTCGGAAACACTCGTAACCTTCCTGTGAAGAAAACCAAACAAAGTAGAAGCTCAGAGCAGCCATATCCTGAGTCCTGAGGCTCAATAAGCTAGTCATGAGGCTCAATAAGCTCGTCAAGTGCAACAATGCAACGCCGATACTGTAGCCTGCAATCCCGTAAAGGTTCTTGGTACTCCTTTGGCTGCTATGGTTGCTATTAAATATTACTTGGAAAGACATAGCGTGACGAAACCGGGTTCGAGCGCGATAGCGAATAGCGCAAAACTCAGGTATAGATCGCTTAAAGGTAATAGGTATGGAACTTGGGCATATGTCGCTTTACCTCAAAACCAGTGTCCAACAAGCCTCAAAGAAATATTGCTGGGTGCCGGTATCCGTATTAAGGCTGACTCCATGCGCTTAAGGAGTCCGGAAAGAGACGCCATCGCGGGTTAAGTATAAAAACGATCAACTCGATCAACTGCAGCCGTGGCCTATGCAGAGTCCGCGAAAGATATTTTGGTTTTTTAATGATCCCAAAGCGGAGTGGCGAGACCGGAACAGGTTGGTGTCGGTGTCAATATAAGCTTGCGCTCCGCTCCAACAACATCTCCACAAGATGCTCATAGACCACGGCTGCTATCCTTTTCGATACTTTTCACCGAGTTATTGCAGTAAGATACCCCGATGAACCAGATAGTAAAGAAGTAAACACGTGAGAGAGACGACAGTTGAAATTCCTTTACGGTCTGGTAACACTCGTCTGTTTTATGAGAAAAAAACACGCGTATCTGAAGTGAAACGAGATGCAAGGAATACCGAAAAAATATGACAGATGCGAAACGAAAATTCGATGAGACGAGAGTTCTCGGAGCTCGCGAGTCGCGACGCAAGTGGGAATTCAGCGTGCTCTCCGGACGAATGTCCAATGAGGAGACCAATGCAAGAATAGGGATACGGTTGAGATGTAATCTGTGGGTAGCTGACCGGCTGTGCGTTGCCCTCCGCACCTCCGCCCCTCCCGATTTAATCAGCAGCAGCAGCAGCAAAGCTCGAATCCCAACGAACGACGCAGTCGAATTATCGATCCGACGATCGACAGACGCTAGCGATGACACTGCCACTGCATTCGCGTACATTTAAGTATTCGTGCTGTCCAAAAAGATCGACGCCTAGTGGAGATCGCATATTTGTGATCGACAGCGCCTAGTACCTTACCTTACTTACTTTAATCAGCAGCAGCAGCAGCAAAGCTCGAATCCCAACGGGCAACGCAGTCGAATGTTACATCTCACGATCGCCAGACGCCAACGATGACAGTGCCATTGCAGTCGCGTGTATGTACCGCGACGCCACCCACGCGTTATGGCATGGCATGCTGGGAAGCAAAAAGCAAAGCACTGTCGCGCACATGATCCTGCGGTCATATGATGTAATGGCGATATCCATGTTAACATCGCATGGTATTAATCGTGCTGTCTAAAAATATCGACGCCTAGTGGAGATCGCATATTTGTGATCGACAGCGCCTAGTAGTCGATCAGCAGCAGCAGCAGCAGCAGCAGCAGCAGCAGCAGCAGCAGCAGCAAAGCTCGAATCCCAACGGGCGACGCAGTCGAATGTTCGATCTCGCGATCGCCAGACGCTAACGATGACAGTGCCACGACAGTCGCGTACATTTATCGCGACGCCACCCACGCGTTATGGCATGGCATGCTGGGAAGCAAAAAGCAAAGCATTGTCGCGCACATGATCCTGCGGTCAGATGATGTAATGGCGATATCCATGTTAACATCGCATGGTAATTAATCGCGCTGTCCAAAAAGATCGACGCCTAGTGGAGATCGCATATTTGTGATCGACAACGCCTAGTACTTAGTCAATCAGCAGCAGCAGCAGCAGCAGCAGCAGCAGCTCGAATCCCAACGGGCGATACAGTCGAATGTTCCATCTCACGATCGCCAGACGCTAGCGACGACAGTGCCATTGCAGTCGCGTGTATGTACCACGACGCCACCCACGCGTTATGTCATGGCATGCTGGGAAGCAAAAAGCAAAGCACGGTCGCGCACATGATCCTGCGGTCATATGATGTAATGGCGATATCCATGTTAACATCGCATGGCAATTAATCGTGCTGTCCAAAAAGATCGACGCCTAGTGGAGATCGCATATTCCCCAGGTCCTATGGACCTAGTGGTCCTGTTCGTAAACTGTCATTCATACTGTTATTCATTCATTCTGTCATTCTGTCATTCTGTCATTCTGTCATTCAATCAGCAGCAGCAACAAAGCGCGAATCCCAACGGATGGGGCAACCGCATGCGATCGCAGCCCTCCATTTCTTTTCGTTTGCGCCACGACTGAGACGCTTTACGTCATCGTCATTCATTCTGTCAGACAATTATGATACAATTCATAGCGCAAGCGCGACCCCAGCGCCGTACTTAATTCAACAATGATTTGATTTTTGCCACCCGCGGTCGTTCGTGCCCATATAATGTCATTGATTTGTATCGGTCGTTTATCGGTCGTCATCGAATGGTCGTCGATTGTGACCCGCGCGATCGCAGCCCTTCATCGCCTGCAGCGCGCTGACCAAACTGCTTCCATGGCGCTTCATTCGCGTTCTAGCGCAGAAGCGAAGCGCGTCATTCAGAAATGCGAGCATCGCGGTGCGCCACGTCGGAACAGAAATTGATCGCGCCGCGCCGTCCGTCGGATTTGTGTGTTCTCCAGTGGCGCTCGCGCGGACGCTGGCATTGAATGAATGACGATGACGTGGCATGCGCTGCTCGCAGGTGCTCGCCGCATCATATGTTAAAATCTACGATGGATACCATAGTT
Source organism: Cymbomonas tetramitiformis (assembly GCA_001247695.2). Taxonomy (NCBI): domain Eukaryota; kingdom Viridiplantae; phylum Chlorophyta; class Pyramimonadophyceae; order Pyramimonadales; family Pyramimonadaceae; genus Cymbomonas; species Cymbomonas tetramitiformis. Next base: position 5,193 of record LGRX02012800.1, read on the forward strand.
TGGCAGATCTACTAATATACATCGCGATCGTATAGGATTGATATCTCGCATGCGAATTGCCACTTGACGATTGGCATCAGACCACGATTTACATATCGTTTGACGATTGTTAAACACAATACCGCGCAGTTTGGATGAGCGAGCACATCAGCCTAGCATATTAATTTGCATGGCGACTACCATCGCCATATGATGATGTTCTTACTTACTGCGCGCGTGTGAGGTTGTGTGATGCAGGTGTTTTACGACGGAGGACAATCGTGGGACGAAAGCGAGGTGCGTGATGCGTTATCGCCATGCTCCGCATTACAATGTCGCAAACGATATATGTGGCGATCGATATATGTAGCGAGAGCTGCCTTATTGGCGTGCATAGCTGCGCATCGCATCACGCACGTGTGAGATTATACGCCTGCGTCAGAATCAATGCCACGATGCGCGTCAGCCAATCATGCAGGCTACAGTCGCGCAAGCCATATTTACAAAACGACACACTTGACGATTGACATCATGCCATGATTTACATGATACTACTTGATGACGACTGTTATTGACTCTCTTTGAGTATGCGTCGCTACCATACCTCGCAATTTGGATGAGCGAGCAAATCAACCATGATGGTATCGAAGCTTGGGCGTCGGAATCAATGCCACGACGCGCGTCAGCTCACACGTGCATAATACGGTGCGCAAGCCACGCTCCGCATTACAATGTTGCAAACGATATATGTAGCGATCGATATATGTAGCGAGAGCTGCCTGATTGTCGTGCATAGCTGCGCATCGCATCACACTCGTGTGAGATTATACGCCCGCGTCAGAATCAATGCCACGATGCGCGTCAGCCAATCATGCATGCTACAGTCGCGCAAGCCATATTTACAAAACGACACACTTGACGATTGACATCATACCATGATTTACATGATACTACTTGATGACGACTGTTATTGACTCTCTTTGAGTATGCGTCGCTACCATACCTCGCAATTTGGATGAGCGAGCACATCAACCATGATGGTATCGAAGCTTGGGCGTCGGAATCAATGCCACGACGCGCGTCAGCCCACACTACGTGCATAATACGGCGCGCAAGCCACATTTGCAAAACGATCAGCCTGCACGCCATGTAAATCCACAACTTTGGCACAGGGTACACCGGTGCGCGCATGAGAACGGCAGCCTTACCCATGCATCATACAGGCTGCTCGAATAATTATTTCGTATGTTTGTGTTTTGTAGAGCACAAGGGTAATGGTGGCGACAGTTTATGATACTCTCGCGCTAGCAATATTTGCAGTCGTCACTCCGCGGACAATTATGAACTATGATGCATTTCAATGCATAATGCAAATATACGCTTTTGGGTACACGTGTGTGCGTGTGTAGAATGATTGTGTCGTCATTGTATATTGTACTGATGCCACATGCATGCATGCATCGATCGTGAGGATGGTGTCCTCGCAATGGTGATATTGGTGTCCGCTGGCGGCATGCTTGCGATATTTGGGTATTATACCGCGAGAACGAACCGCAATCTCATCCAGATGTCACTCCGATGCTTATATGTCGGTTACTTACATGCATGCATTGTGAAGATGTGAACATCCACCATTCACACAAAAAGTATATAATATTATAGCCGAGCACATGTGTATATAGATTGTCTTATATAGAAGTATATCACACACACACAAACGCGCCATAAGGTCCCACGGGACACCGACCATTGCCCAAAATTATTTTTCTAGTCATCCAATATCGTGTCATAAAAGTGTCACCACGTTCGACGATACTGTGTTACGCGAGACCCGGTTGCCGTGTACAGTAACCATAACGATCGTAACTACACATTGCGACCTTTCATTCTTGCAGTACGTACCGTCGCGACGATCACACTCGACGTGGTGCAAGCGATCTCTACCAATGGGCGTGGGGTTCCTGAGTTGCGTCACGATCTTATGCAATGAGATTCGTATGACGTGGATAAGATTTATGGGCAAAGATGCTTTCACGACCGGTGACCTGGGGCATCAATGATCATTTTCTGCATTAATAAATCAATTATGAATTAACATCTCGTCGTGAGTTCGTGACCGTCGCGTCGCGTGACCCGCGGGTAATTAATTATTACCCTCTGCCGGTGTTGACATGATGGTTGACATGTTACACGTGTGCCATTTATGATCGATGGACTCAACGGGAGGCAAGACGAGAGAGCGAACGGGATGGCAAGCTCAGCGCTCACACACTCTGACTCGCTCACTGCAAAATTTTGCGAAGTTCGAATATGCTTGAGAAAATTTAAAAACGACAGGTTTACGTGTTGGAGAATTAACGTATCGCATCTTTAACTAATGTGCATAGTATTCTAGAAAGTATCGCTCGGTTGCGCGTTTATGCCTCTTTTGATATGTGATACTTCATCACTTAATCACATTCTTCGTGAACGACTTCAACAGTTATACCAGTAGGCGACTCAGGGTCACAAGTCAGCAGGGGATACTATGCGTACTGAAGTACAAAAGCTTGACACGCGTCAACCTTTTACCCAACTTCGCTTACCACGCGCCTACGCCTGTGAAGATATGCTCGATATTGCACTATCTCAAGGTCTCAAATACCGCGTCTTTAGACGCGTCCTATATTCAGAAATATGTCTCCAGTTCAAAACGATACCTTAAGCTGACTTTTCTCAGAGTTTTCATACCACTACTAGATAAAAGCGAAAGCGATATGTGGGACAATGTTCCGCAAAGCGGCTCTTGGCAAGGATATTTCGCATATCAAGAACACGACTTGCAAACGGCGACCAACAACTTGCAGGAATCTCCACATGTGTTCAACGAAACTAACCCTGGCGGTTTCAGTGCGCAAACGTTTTCGTACCCAATGTCCGCGGCGAACCCGTATGCTTTTAGTGCGCAACCAGTATTTCAACACATGCACGTAAACGCGGTTGGTTTCAATCCGCAGCCGACAGCGCAACCCATAGGGGCTAGTCAGAGCCCATAATAACTAAGCCTAAACCCGAAGTCCAGCACACCACCCGTGGGTGTGACTACCTAGCAAGGCAGGTACAGGATATACATCCACGAGATAATAAACAAACACCTACGTGCAACTCGGTGGAAACCGATCACTTCTAGCTGGGTGCCGGGGTCTTGACCCGGTCATCCCACTACTGGGCTAAAGCTAATCAAGCTGCCAGGACAATTGAAAAGAAACTCAGCCACTTTGAAGCTGGTCAGCACCATTATTGGCTGATGCATAGCTTATGCTACAGGTAGCATTCACTATGGGTGCAATGGCCATTGCCTTCTTCACGCGGACAGATGCATCTTGTGCATCCAATGGACGTCAGTGGACACAGAATGATTTGATAAAGGCTACTCGTTCCGTGTACTTGAATGAAATTAGCTTGGATGCAGTCCATAAAAACTTCAATGGCGTTTCTCGAAGACATGTCTCAGAGAAAGTCGATAAGCTTCGAACGGAGTTTGGAGATGATCAGCGCGATATTGTTGCTGGGGTAATCGAGAAGAACACGCGATCATTGGAACGCGCTCTGAACTCGGTATGGATTTACATTGTGGTGTGGTGATGGGAACAATATATGGACCGCATGCTGAAATCTGTATAGGCAGCCCTGACTGGGAGTCCCGGTCAGGCCCCTATGACAGACTCCTAGGACCAACACTGGACTGCTGACTGATCTATAGGTTCGTGCTGTGACACACGCTGTGTCACAGGTAGGCTAGACTCCGAAACCGTCCGAGACCGTTCCGGGTATATCTAGCTTAGGGTTTATTTATCTTAAGAGTTTTATCCACACAGTTCGGGAGTTTCTGATATCTAGTGAACTAGGATATTCCAGTAGGTCGTGGCCCCATCCACGCTTTTATTCCACTTGCTGATTTGGCCATGATTGGCTAAACGGCCGCTTGGAGAGGTGGTGCGCGCATGCGCGTTTGGGTGCGACTAGGATTTATGGTATGAATTGTTTGCGGTAAGCAACTGGGAGTGGCGGCTATGGGGACCGCGCCTCGTTACGGACTAGTCTTAGCAATGTTCGGATCCAGTTTTGCACCGGCACTGGCCCTGCTGGTTACTGTTTTCTGGGCTGGTGTTCGCGACACCTTCGACTTCGACGACGACATCTTCGAGTGCCCCTCGCCGCTCCGCTCTCTTAGCTCCTCTCCGCTGCTGACCATTACCATTTTTCCGCTACCACACCCAACCGCGCGACTGCGTACCACCTCCCCTCTGGCTTTTCAGAGTATGGGCATGTTGACCCGAGCGAAGAAGTCCCTGGACAGGGACAGTGACATCGACGCCTCACTGAGGCTATTAGACGGGGTTCGGAACAGTCCGACGGTGCGTACGCCAACTGTTCCGACCCCCGCTCCGAATTCCAACGAGGATGCAGACGTGGCGACCAGGAAGTACTTGCAGGAGCAGAGCAAGCTGGTTGACGAAGTCTACAAGGCGCGTCTTCACCGCCAGTGGGCCAAGGGTATCCGCGAGGATGTCCTTGGTGACAAAAAGCACCATTTTCGCGGTACGGACGACGCTGGCCTCCTCTCCGAGCTGGTGGTGCAGCTGCGTACGGAGTTTCATTCAGCTGGGCTGGAGCTGGCATCTTTTGACCTCGACGACCCTCTGGCTCGTGTGGTGACCAAGGTCAACGGCTTGCTCTACGACGTTCTGGCTCTGGTTGTCGAGAAGCACAGCAACGCCTACGTCTGGCTGACTGGCACCGACGCCTCGTCTGACCGTGATGGACGGCGAGCTCTTGTGGACATCATCAAGGGCTGCGTACCGGTGGCGCTACGTGAGTCGCACCAGGAGGAGCACGCCGCGTTGCGTTATCCCGCAGACACTGACCCGCAGCCCATCTTGGCTCGGGAACAGCGTCTGGTGCGGGATAACAAAGCTACGGACTGGACACCCACCGAGGAGACCAGGAAGCTCTCCCTGTACAACCGGCTGGACCCGGTGTTTTACACCGCGGTCAAGGTGCGGTATCCTCTCGCGGCCGACCTCGCGCATGTCTCCTTGGCATCTCTCCGCTCCCTTGTGGTAGAGATCTATCAGGCTTGGGCGCAGACGGGGACGGGGAAGGCGGTTTCGGGCAAGAGCGGCATCTCTGCGCAGCTCTCCAGCACGGAGTACGGCGCTCTCCTCGACAAGATCAACGAGCTTCAGGCCTTGCTGCGGCAGCAGCGCGGGACGGACGCGCCGCCGGCGCAGCAGCAGCGGCAGCAGCCGCAGCGTCAGCAGCGGCAGCAGCAGCAGCGCGGTACGCAGCGGGGATTCCGTGTCGGCACGCACCCGCTGCCTGCAGTCGGTTTCGACCGTGACGACCAGAAGGCGAAGCCCTTCTGCGGGAGGTGCAAGAAGGCGGGGAAAGGTGAGCAGTACCATTTCTACCGCGACTGTCCGTTGGGCGGGCGTCGGCATCCCCCACACTCGGCCGCGGCATTCTGCATTCCCATCGACGAGGAGGACGCGGAGGGGGTGCGTGCATTGGCCATGTGTGCCCTGTTCCAGCAGGCGGCGGACGATGGGGCCGAGGCTTTTGCCACTGCGGCATCTACGTACGGGCCGCCTGCGGTGCTCTGTGCGGGTGCGGTGGGCGGGATCGATGTGTCCGCCTACGGCTTCACGGTAGAGCCGCAGCAGCCTGCTGACGAGCCCGCGGGTGACGACATTCATCAGCGGCTGGACGATCTCGCCGCGGAGGTCCATGCCGCGGCAAACTGCAAGGTGCACTACACCCACGCATCCTTCCCACCACGGGCGGTTCTCGAGCCGCATGCATCGGCTCTGGTGTGCGGCCCCGCGGCAGCGGGGAACATGCCGGAGGAGCAGGTTCCGGCAGGTGGTGCGGCGGCATCGGCATCCGCCGTGCCGGCCCCTGCTATACCTGTCTCGCAGGAGGAGGATGTGGAGCCCGTGCCGCTTCAATCGGCGCGGGTGACTGCCACGACGGACGGTAAGTTCCCTGGGTTCGTTCAGACTGTCAACCACGCCGCCATCGCGCCGGTTGACCTCACCGGCTACGACACCGACGACTACGAGGACTTTGCCGACGGCAGCTTCCGGCTGAAGCCGCGGGGTTCGCCTCCGTCGGCCAATCATGCTTCCGGGCCGCCCGTGGACGAGCAGAGGACCTACGGTTGTGGGAAGCCGCCTTGGGGCTTTCCTGCCACGGTTGGGCCGTGGGGAATTCCTTTCCTCCTTTCCCTCGTTCTTTGCATCTCGATCATGGGGGTGGCAGCTGTGCCCGATGCTCAGTCGGCTGCGGGATTGCCTTCGCCTGGTGGTGACCTCGATTGGGAGACTCCGTCAAATTTCTCCACGAATGAATTTGTTGAATCCGTGGTCCCGGCTCAGGGTTTCTTTGTGGCTGACAATGTGCCACCGCTTGGGCCGCCTGAGCCCCCTGACATCTTTCAGGATCTTGCTCAGGCAGATTTGAGCTTCGACATGGCCTTCTTCTACGGTGTGGCTCTGCATGAGAGAGGTCCTTTCGGGAACCCTCCCTTCGGGTCCGACTTGATTGAAACCACAGCTGGCTACTTTGGTGCTGTCGATTGACTTCTTGTTCACTCTGGATGCACACCGACATGGTGGTGTGCGGAACTCCGGTGACTTCAACAACTTTTCTGGTTTATGTTTTGCTTTTGACATCTACAAGTTACATTCTGGCTTGCTAGCTCGGTGCCTTTCAGTTGTTTAGCGGGTGCACAATGCCCGTAGGTTTCTGCACCTGTGCTAGCTAGAGGGTTTCCAATTTGTGTTTCAGAATTGCACAGTTGGATTAGCAGTTAGGTCTGTCAACCTGGCTTACATTACATTATCTGACTCTCCTAGACAATCACCACCCACAGTGATGGGGTGGTGTGCTGAAATCTGTATAGGCAGCCCTGACCGGGAGTCCCGGTGCAGGCCCCTATGACAGACTCCTAGGCCAACACTGAACTACTGACTGATCTATAGGTTCGTGCCGTGACACACGTTGTG
>LGRX02012801.1:0-10613 GCA_001247695.2 Cymbomonas tetramitiformis
CACAGCCCAATATCTTCACCCAGCCTCCAGCAGTGTCACAGCCCGATACTACCACCTGTCACCTACGCCTTCTGCCTGAAGCACTCTACAGCCTCCCTTCAAGATAGCTGACTCCGCCGAACTCTTCCGTTTTTGCTTTCTCTGCTACAACATTTGCCCACTCACTACATCTTCGTCCCCCGGACTAACTTCTCCTCTCCCCCTTTCCCTCCCACAATATTCTTTGGTGAGACCCCTGTCTGCACGATTGTCACACTCACGGCGCCAGACCTGAGCCCTGCTTGATCCTGCCCTGTAAAGTCGGCCCGTGTCATCCCTGCTTGCAAATTCTTCAGGAACCGGATGGGCGGCAGTGGTGCAGTTAGCGTCGCCAATACACTACGCCCTCTGCACAGCTAATTATCTTGAATGCTCGAAACTTCTCCTTTCTTTTTGCCGACCACCCTCTTCGAGCACTCCTGCATCAGTCAGCAATGCAGGAGACGCCTAGTGCAGAGCTGGCTAGCCTCCAGCAGTTCCGACACCTGGAGTTTTTTTCCTTCACGCATCCCGTATAAGTCGTGAAGTTGACTCCTCGGCCCGCTTAACCGGAGCCTTTTGCGGCGTCGATCTCATCTCTGCCTGAACAGTTCCTATCTGCGACGCGCCATGATTCATGATGACCACCGGCTCGTATGATTCATGATGACCGCCGGTTCGTATGATTCATGATGACCACCGGTTCGTATGATTCATGATGACCGCCGGCTCGTATGATTCATGATGACCGCCGGCTTGTAAGGATCTCATGATGACCTCCTCGCTCGTATGATTCATGATGCATCGCTGCTTCAATGAGGTCAGACATGATGGACCGCTCGGCTCGTATGATCTGGCGATGACCGCCGGTTCGTATGATTCATGATGACCCTGCTCGTATGATTCATGATGACCGCTAATTGCGATGATTCATGATGACCGGGCCAAGTCAGAGGATCTGGCGATGACCGCCGTCTGCGCGATTCATGATGACCGCCGGCTCGTATGATTCATGATGACCGCCGGCTCACGTGATTCATGATGACCGCCGGCTCGTATGATTCATGATGACCGCCGGCTCACGTGATTCATGATGACCGCCGGCTCGTATGATTCATGATGACCGCCGACTCGTCTTGCTTACAGACCTACTAGCTTGGGCGCCCTGTGATTGGTTGTGACATAGAACCTTATATTTCTAGAAGTAACTCTTTGTTTGAAAAGTAACTTCAACTGCTCCCTTCCCCTGCTTCCTGAAACCCTACCCTGAAAACCTACTTTGCATACCCTGAAAAACCTACTTTGCATACCCTGAAAAACCTACTTTGCGTACCCTGCAAAACCTACTTTGCGTACGCTGCAAAACCTACTTCTTTGCGTACCTGCAAACCTACTTTGCATACCCCTGAAACCTACTTTGCGTACCCTGCAAAACCTTACTTTATGTGATGCCTCCTGCAAAATCTACATTTTTCTCTTTATGCACTCTGCAAAATCTACTGGCTACCCCGAAACCTACTTGCGTACTGCAAAAACCTACTTTGCGTACCTCCTGCAAAACCTACTTTTGCGTACTCTCTGTAAAACCCAGCACACTTTGCATACCCTGCAAAAACCTACTTGTAGCAATTCTCCTGCAAAACCTACTTGCGTACCCTAAAAATCTACTTTATGCACCCTGCAAAATCTACTTTGCATACCCTGAAACCTGTTTTGCGTACCTCGCCGCGAAACCTGCTATGCATTCTGCAAAACCTACTTTGCGTACCCTGCAAAACCTACTTTGCATACCCTGCAAAACCTACTTTGCATACCCTGAAAAACCTACTTTGCGTACCCTGCAAAACCTACTTTGCGTACCCTGCCTGAAAATGCTTTGACCTTAGCTTTGCTCAATGATCCGCCTTGTCCGTGATCTTACCTGCTAAAACAGACAGTCCAGTGCCTTTTTACATCTCTGCGGATTGACGACTGGTTTTTGAAAGCTGATGCCCCCGCGTGAAGAGACTCCCCTTAAAGCCGGTCGTGGGCAGACATAAAACTGTGCTCCGGTTGTCTCGGTGTTTCTCAGGGGTGCCTCACCGGAAGGAAGGTGTAATCATCTGTGTTCCCAACACGGGGGAGCATCTCACCCGGCTGGACGAAGCGTCGCTTTCTTCTGAGCTAATAAACAAATCACTCGGAATTGTCTGCTGCGGTACTTTGCTCCCGGGTCAGACTACGAGTCAACGGGTCAGACTACGTTGCTCCCGGGTCAGACTACGTTGCTCCCGGGTCAGACTACGTTGCTCCCGGGTCAACTACTTTGCTCCCGGGTCAGACTACGTTGGGTAAACTTAAACCTAATATGCGCAATCACTGTGTCACCACACTGTAACCTCGTATCACGATGGACCTTATCTTCCTGAGCAGCACACCTCGTCTGCCTAACAGTTAACCGCTTCCCGACCACGATCTGTCACCCAACACACGCTAACCAAGCCAAGCTTATTGCCCGTTTCCCGAGCCCGAGCTCCAGCCCGAGCTCCAGCCCGAGCTCCAGCCCGAGCCCGAGCATGAAACCTGGGCGAGTGAGAGACCTCCCCCTCCATCCCCTTGACCAACCACGCGCCCCCTCCCGTCCCTCTCTTCACTAAAACAAAATAGTATAAAGAGTCGAATGCCGTAAACATTTCTTTTTGTGATGTTTTTGAAATTTTCAAGTATTCGGTAGGATGCCGTGGTGGGATCTTGCAAGTTGCCAAGTGTCACAATTCAACAGAGTCTGCGCGAGGCGGGATTGGTGCGGATGCAGGATTGCACTGCAAGGTACACACGCCAATCCCGCCAGCCCCCCGGATGAACAGTTGAGGTTCTGGTTTTCACTGCTCATAGGGTTTCCATTGCTCATAGGGTTTTCGGGAATGGCGTATTGGCCCACTGGCATGGTGCAGACCCAGCGCGACAGAGCCGCTTTTGGAGCTGACAGGCGTGGCGGGGCGCCTCGCAGGAGAGCAACGTCGCGGGAATGTTTGGAGGCGGCATCCACATCACCACTGCCGAGCTCCGCGCCGGCAACGGCACATGGGTGGCAATGAACCAAGGCCAATACAGGGGTGGTGGGGTGAGCGCCCGCAAGGTGGCTGTGGGGGCAACCCTGCTGGTCGGCTCTGAGCACGTGAAAGCGCTTCTCCCCCATTTTTCAGCGACTTCCTTCACTGCGGCGTTCGACGTCATGTGCCTCTCGTTCTTTGAGACTGCTCCGCCTTCCTTCATTTCTGAAAGGAAGAGTGCTCTGTGCTTTCAGATGAGCACCACCAATGGCAAGCTGCTTCTGGATGACGTGGAAATAATTTCATGCAGAACGAGCGGTCGGGGTGGGTGCATTTTCCTGTTGGACTCGGAGTGCTATGGAGCGCGCACACGCTTCGCCTCCTGCACGGCCTATGGCTTCGGCGGTGGACTGGCTCTGGCGGGCACCAAGGGGAGCCTCGTGGACTCTTTGCTGGAGAATAACGATGGACTGAAGGCGCGTCACACCTCTCCATGCCTCAGCTGGCTCCGTGTGGACCGAAATTAGACCCGTCATGTGAGCCTCTGCAACTCCACGAGGCTGGGAACCGCTCGTCACTGGCGGGCTCTTCAGTGGCTCGTCTTTTCAGCTTGAAGCGAACAGGCGCTGCTGCGGTGCTCTGATGTGTAGGTGGGCGATGTGTCCTCGGCGACAGGCGGGCGGATGTGCGGTGTTATCTGGGAGCGAGCTGGTGGTGGAGCGGGTGCTGGTGAGCGGGAACCATGCGAGGACTGCCGGTGCGGGGATAAGCGTGATAGGAGGCACCGCCGCAGTGCGCAACTGCACCGTGGAGGGGAATGGCAAAGTCGAAGTGGCGGGCACTGTGTCCATGTCAACGCAGGAGGGGGGCGGGCTGTGTGTGGAGGAGGAAGGGAGCGTGACTGTGACGGACACGCGGTGGACAAACAACTGGGCGGAGCAGGGCGCTGGGCTAGCAACTGACGCGTCTGCGGTCAACTTGACGATGCGGCGCTCGATGCTGACTCAGAACCACGCAATGCGTGGCGGTGGCGTCTTCTTACATGGTGATAGCGAAACGAGCCCACAGCGCGTCACCGCGCTGAGCCAGCTCACCTTCGACAACGACGCTGTGGGCCCCGGCATTTTCTGGGAGTACCCACTGGCGGAGACGCTGCCGGAGGATTCCGACTATTCCGTTTCTGAGGCGGTTGACGTGTTGCCGTGGGCTCCGGAGTGCAGTGAGTGCGTCACACCGGAGGGCACGCTGCTGCAAGCCTCCTCCCCAGTGGGTTTTGCAGTCTTCCAGGACAACGCCCAGGTGTCTGCTCCTGTGCCGTGCGTCAGCGGGCTCCCCATCTCCCCACCCTTGCAGTACCGTGCCATCGACTACTACGGGCACACTGTGGAGACAACCCCCGAGGAGTCGGTCACCGTGGTCGCTAGCGCTCCCACGCTTGGTGTGTTCGGTGAGACCATCTCGCAGTACGGCTCCAGCGGGAGCGAGTTCTCTAAATTGACCCCGCAGGTATCTCGCCCAGGCCGCCGCCTCCGGGCGCACTCTGCAGAGGCTGGATGCATCGCTCGCTTTATTTGCGGCGGCGCCTCGTTCGGGGTTCGAGCATGAGTCTAGCCTTCGGGCGATGTAGTTCCACGGGCCGCATCTCGGTCTTGGGGTTCGAGGTCTTCGGGACAGCAGCGCAGCCCACGGCGTTATTGTATTGTCACTGGTTGGGGGTGTGATTTTTTTTGTTTTTTGTTTTTTTCTTTTCGTCGCTGTTTGCTTTGAGAATCCAGGGGCCTCCCCTATTCCAGGTGAGCCTGCAAGGCCCGGTAAAGAAGCCGGACCGCCGAGGCAGCCCCCAAAGGCGTGCGGCGGCATCTTCTCTGTGTCCAAAGCGTTTGAAAGGGACAGCCGGCGAAATGCCGGAGGATGACTGCACGCTCGCGGGTGCGCTGGTGGCGCGCAGGGGCATCCGGGGCGACTCTTCGACCTCGTGTTCAGCCCCCAAGGAAGTCCCTGGGCCCCGGTGACGGTTTCGGTATTGATGGCGGAGTGCGTGGTGGGGGAGGTGTACAATACCTTGGCGGCGAAATGTGTCGTGTGCGACCCAGGCTTCATCAAGTTTGACAATTCCACCGACGTGTGTGTGGATTGCTCGGTTTACCCGGGCGTCATCTGCTTGGGCGCCGCCAAGTACCAGGTGGAGCAGGGCTATATGCTCGCACCCAACGCACAATATTGCGGCACCGACGTGGACTGCTTGATGACCAGGGTGTACAGGTAAACTCCCTAGCCCCCAGTAGGCCCACATGACATCGGCGTGCCCCGTCACATTCTGCTGCATGCGGCTGTCACTTGGGTCAGGGATGGGGCTATTCAATGTGAGCCCGCCAAATACACATGTTGACCATCCCGGGGAGTAGCCCGGGGAGTGGCCCAGGCATAAGCCTTCTGGAAGGCCCGGCCGTGGCTCTTGTAGGGGGTGTGGTACCAGCTCACAGAACCACGGGGGGCTGTGGAAAGGAGCGAGCCCGAAGGAAGGCCGGTGGTGAGGATGCACTCCTCCAACAAATCCGCCGGCCTCAGCCCCAGAGCTGGCACCTCATCGAGGAGAAAAAACGCTGCGGGGCTTACGAGCATCCATATTCTTGTCCATTCCGAGGCTGCCCCGGATATAAGGGGACACCTCCTCAACCGAAGCCCGGACCACCAGGGCGCGAGCCTCATGAGGGTCGGGGGGAGACTTCGCGATACCCCCCACACCGTATACCAAGCCATAGTAAACTCGGAGATACTCAGTAGCCCCCTTCCGGAGGCAGCCGAAAGTTCAGAAGAGGAACACCAATCGGTGGTGGAGCCCATGACGAGACGAGACCACGAACCCAGAGTGGAAGACAGTGCATCGCTGAGAAATGGTCCGTGCACTCTCAGCCTGTGACACCCGCTTGTAGCGCTTGTCCAGAACCACCAGGAGGTCTACGACCAAGCAATGTCGCCAGAAGGATTCAGGAGATTCACTGGCTCACCGGTAGAGTCCACGAATCCAGCTTGCCACACCATGCGGGCTAGCTCCGCATGCCACGTGGACACGCCTGAGGGGTATAAGCCCGAACTGACAAGGAGTCGAGCCGGAAGGGACGAAGCTCCTCGGCAGAAGCTGCATAACCCATGATGCCCATCTCAGTGGCCGGAAAGCCGTGATCCAGGAGCTCGGCCGTGCAGTGCTCCAGGTCACGGATGCCCCTCCAATGGTTCCAGTCCGTACTCAGCCGAGTTTTCATGGCAGGCAGGGCTTTTAGTGCTCAACAACAGGCCACAAGTCGGAGGCCATGGCGCCCTGCCGGTTGACGCTGCTCACTGTAGTTGAGTGGTCTGAGCGGAGGACGATCCGAGAGCCCCGAAGCTCATCTCCCAGCTGCTCGACCGTGGAGGCTGCAGTGCTCGAGCCTCTCGAAAGTTCCAGCTCTTGGGGCACATTCGGACTCGGGATAAGATATGCCGCTACGCGGATCTCGATAGGCCCAACCCTCCCTGCCAACCCGAGGCATCCATACCGAGGGCTGGGACGCCTTCACGGATGCACCAGTGGGCTGCGAGGTAAGCTCTATCACCGGCGTGCTGACGCATCCACTAGCCCGAAGCCTCTGGAGTGCTCTCGAGGTAATAACGTCGAGTAGGGCCAGCTCGGAGCTTCTGACAGAAACGGCTCATGGAGTCCTGGGCAAAGGAGTTGAAGTGGATGGTCGCATCTTCTCTCCATTGCTCGGCAGCTGTCGTGTCGAACCTCGAAGGGTCGGTGATACTGTCCCAGGCTTGGTGGATCGGGTGAGCATATTCTGGCCACCCGTCACTAGAGAGGCCAAGAACCGGAGCTTCCCCAACACCGAGTCCAGCTCCCGGCGAGGCACTGGGGTGTCCACAGTGTACTCCATTTGCAGACGGTCGGCTAGGTCAGAGTACTTAATGACCCGAGACGTGGAGGCTCCGACGTGCTGTGGGATAGAGTGAACCTCTCTGCCATTGAAGTCCTTGACCTCGGCAGGCCACTGGGTCTTCCGAAATGAGACCTTCACTTCCATCTTCTCCAGTTGGTGGAGCTCAGCCTGAGTGCCCCGAGAAGCTTCGTCGAAGCTCAGACTAGACTCGGCCAGTGAGTGGCCATCGTCCACGAAGATGCTGGTACACTGAGACAGGCCGTCCTGGTACGCCGTAGCATTCAACATTCGTTTCAAGACCCGGGACATGTCCGCCAGATGTTGAGGTGCACCACAGGAACCAAACATAACTTGTCGAGCACGATATAACTCCTTAGACACTGGGGACATGCCGTGCGTGTAATCACTATGTGCTTGATAACGGGGGTTGTTCCAAAAAGTATCGGAGAGATCCCAACCGTAATGCCAGCACAAAGGTCTCTGGAGACGAAGAACGTCCTCGAGGTAGTCGTACGAGGCGGAGGCAGGGGCCATGGCATCGTTGGCACGAGAGGCTCGGGCATTCCGCACATTACGGAACTTGTCCTTCTCTGGGGTGTAGATGGAGCCCAATAGTGTAATCCACTCGGGCCCATAATGTAAAGGCCCCTCGAGGACATCCTGGGCCGTTATGCGTGTTAGACCTAGAAGTCGGCCTCGGAGCGGTCAGCATAAGCATAGCAGCTCGGGTGAGCGTCCCTCTTGTATCGGGCCGGCACCGGGGGCAAAGAACCCATCAGCCGTGTCGTGAAAAGTCTTCTGGCGTATTTACACCTCCGTTATAAATTGGGCTCTCTAGGAGCCCTCCAGTTCAGGATGGGAACAAGTCGGCGCAGCCGTCGCAACTTCTACTGGTGACTCGCCCTTGTGGCCGCTAGTGAAATTGTCAGGGAGCGCCAGCTGAGTCCCCAGAGTCCAATCAGAAGATGAGTCTGCGAGCCTGCAGCAATACTTGTTGTTCGCTTCCGTAGAACCCACCGGCATAATCGTGAGCCGCTCCAGCTTACGTCCCGCGGCTTCCTGCAGAGCGCGAAGGAGAGTGATGACAAGCTGAGGGGACGCGGTGAGACACCTGGAGCGAAGAAGATGGCCGCTAGCTTCGGGTAGAAGGCATGCATCCCCTCGTCATACAGGCGGTTCGAGCACTCCCCGTGAACCGTGTACTGACAACCTCGGCATCGCGTGGAGGAGCGGTTCTCTGAAATGCATCCTTGCACCGGGAGCTAGGGGCACACACGAGCGAATCCACAAACTTTAACCTGCAAGCAAACCACTCTATTGTAGAGTAGGCGAAATGCCAGCCGGTCGCGCGAGCGCTGAGGTTGGCCACACAATGTCATAAAGAACTGTCGTCGGTTTGAAAAAAATGGGAGCAGAACAATTTTCCTCCAAACAGAATTCATTCGCCGCGCAACCAATACAAACGATGGTCTCCAGATCAGAAAGAGCACGCTGAGTGGCTCCCGAATAAATATTTATTAATGAATATTCGGGTTTCAAGCTTCTTCGATCACGTCGAAGACTCAAGGAACACCGTTGGATTAGGATTTCAAGCTTCTGCGATCACGTCGAAGACTCAAGGAACACCGTTGGATCAGAGCCTCGTGCTGCGCAGGAGTGTAAAGAACCGTCGCAATCCATAAAGGCGTCCAGAGTGATAAAAGCTCAGGTCAGGCGCGAGAGCCTCTGTCAATTGCTCGACTTCCCATAGATCACGTCAGCTGGAGTGCAGGAAGAGCGGGAAGAAGTACGGCAATAACATCGAACGGTAAAGGCGAAACAGCTTGAAGAAGCGGAGAAAGGACTTTCTCAATTTGTGCAAAAGCCAACTGACCGTCGTCATTAAAAATTCCGGTAACGATGGTCACGATTTTTTCCCGTACAATTGATCGAGCACAACAGCCTTACGAAGCTGAGTCCACAAAATGATGCCGATCGGAGACATTATTCGGCTAAATGTCCACGTCCTACTCAGCTGCACAAATTCCGAATGGCGGTTACAGCGGAGCGACGACCTCGGCCCGAGAGGGGCGGTCGATCTGTGGATCTGGAACAATCGTGAAACTTATTTCTCTGCATAAAAAATCTGAAAACTAATTTTTCTAGCTGACTGGCCATCGCTCTGCTTGACCCAACATCCGGACGCCGCACCACATGGTGGATTTGCAATGGATGTGTCGTGGGGTTGTGGACCCTTCCCCCGGGCGGGCAGGTGCGTCACAGAGGAGGCATGCACTTCGGAGAGCGAGCAGGAGCGCGTGGGGGTCGGGGCAGCAAGCGCGGCAGCGCTGCAGGAGGTGCTGTGCAATACGGCTGCGTACGAGTACGGGGTGCTGTGCGGTGGTGGGACTTACCCCACCTGCACGGACGATTATTTCGTCAACGGTGACACGAAGTGCGAGCCGTGCCCCGAACCGCTCACCCTGATAGGGACCATGATAGCCGTCAGCGTCACGCTGGCCGTTGTGATAGCGATCGTGACGGCTGCGGCAGTCATCTTCAGCCGCATCAGGTCAGTGTTCCGTAACCTGGACTGGGAGGCCATGGGTTCGAAGGTACACGATGGGCTGCTTTTGATCCGCAGTATCTTCGGCATCTTGCTGGGATATGGGCAGGTGATCAGCCGTCTGCCGATGGTGTTCACGCCAGAGAACACCCCGCAGCTAATGACCACTCTCGCTCGGTACATTGGCGTCTTAAACCTTGATGTTTTCAAGCTGCTCAACATCAAGTGCATGATGTCGCACTTCTACAGGCAGCACATGGAGGACTCGGAGCTGCCTCAGCTGGTGTGGCAGGAATTCTGGCAGGGGGTGGCCTTGCCCTGGCAAATCTTGCTTTTCGTGTGGTTTTTCGGCTGGCTCATCATGACATATAGGCGCCGGCAATGGGCGAAGCGCTTGGAGATGTTCCGGCCAACCGCCCAGCATAGGCATATTGTGGAGTACAACTTGCTCATGCTGTCCACCGCTGTCGGGCTTTTCCTCCTCATGTTCGCCGCCCACCCCCTCCCCTCCCCTCCCCCTGGCAATCCTGCGGGGAGCGTACCGGTGATGCAATATGGCTCTGTGGTGAGACATGGCGTGCAAGTCATGCGTCATTTTGTGATGGATGCGGTTTCGTGTATCGTGGCAGTTGAGCCTGCGCAAAGGGTTACTGATGTAACGCTCTAACAGGGAGGGCATCGACTGAGAGTCAGAAGGCGTAATCTGCTCCCATTATTTCATTGGCGGTAGAACGCAGAGTGCAGTGTGCGGCGCGCTGTCAGCTTGAAGTCCGCCTACCGCTCGCCATACTGCAACCGTATCCCTCACCGAATGACGTACCAGGGCTTGCATGCTGATGCTAAGCTGTAACAACCCGATCAATGTTCCTCAGAGTGCCACCGTTATGGCAGTTAGGGTTTCAAGAACCATAAAGCATGCTCCTCTTAGTATCGCCTTTTATGGCAATTAGGGTTAAGAAAATCCCTGGCGCCGGTTATATCAAATGTTTCCTCAGAGTTATATCCAATGTACCCTCAGAGTGATATCCAGTGTATCCTCAGAGTGATATCCAATGTTTCCTTAGAGTGGTATCCAATGTTTCCTCAGAGCTATATCCAATG